>VWPV01009778.1:0-11644 GCA_013389885.1 Geococcyx californianus
CCTTATGATACTGTGTTACTCCTTGGATTATAACAATTATTTTGTTGGTGATGAAGCTTCTTGGAGCTCTTCCAACATAATTGAAGCTGATGAGCCATTAAAAATACCATTTCTTGTGTGTGCTTTTTAAGTTATGGGAGTTGAGCACTGATGGACATGTAAAAGCTGTAGACAAACTCACAGTCTGTTTAGTTGCTTCATCCTGTTTTTATGTTCCTTTAGTTGTTACAGGTGCTTTCAGGGTAGATGAGACTTTTTCTACATAAAAATCAAGTGAAAAACATGCTTTTCACCTTCTTCCATAAAAGATCCACATTTAATATATCACAAGAAATAAAAAAAAGGGGTATGATCGTCTTTCTGGTTACTGTACTGTAATAATATTGGCCAATAATTACCTAAGCTCTAGTTTTTAGAAAGTTCACCAGAGACTGTTGTGAAGGTTGCCTATCGTCAGGTGTCGTAGTTTAGCCCTTGGCCGGCAGCTGCTCTCTCAACTGTCTGCCTCCACCCTGGTGATTTAGGAGGAGAAACGGAAAAGAAAAAGAAAACTTGTGGGTTGAGATAAAGGCAGTTTTAATGGAGAACTAACAGAAGAGATAATAATAGCATATATAAAAGAGCATAAATATTAATATACAGCCACTCACTGTGTGATAGTTTCCCCATCCTGAGCAGCAATTTCAGCAGTCGCGACAGTAGCAGTGAGCGCAGAAATTGCTGTGAGTGCAACAAGAGCACTGAGCATGGAACATTGAACCCAGAAACCAGGTCACCTACCTGCCTCCTGGCCAATCCCCGTTTATATCTTCAGCATGGTGTTGTGGTATGGAACATTCTATTGGCCAGTTTGGGTTAGCTGTCCTGGCTCTGCATCTGTGTCCTAGCAAGACATGGGAAACTGAAAAATCATTGATTTCCTAGCAACCACTATACTAAAAGCATCAGTGTATTATCAGTGCTTTTCTCATACTTAATGTAAAACCAGCAGCTACTGTGAAGAAAGTTAACTCTATCCCAGCCAAACCCAGGACATGAGGTTATTTTAGTTTTATAGTACCATGTCCACTTCTCAAAAGTTGAGTTGGTACTAAAATTTATTTTTTTAATGTTATTCTTTGGCAAAATACTTAGATTCTACTTTTATTTTGCAGTGTCCTCTAAAAACTTAGAGTTTGCAAGCTTTTGTGGATTAGCTTGGCTTTGTTAGCCTGATATAGACTGAAATGTGAGTGCTGCTGCCACTTAAGGTAGTAATATTGTAGAGTTGAAAGACGCTAGGAACCAAGATGATGAATGCAATTATTAAGTGTGACGTTTCTCTATTTTCTCCTGTTAGAAATTATAATATTATCAATATTTAGGAATTAAGTTTTCTTGTACTTAATCTTTTTTTTTTTTCTTCCTCTTTCTTGCAGTGAATATAGCCCTTGCCCTAGCAGCGAATGATTCGGTAGGTGAACATCTAATTATCAGCCTTAATGTGAAACAAGTGTGTGAGTCATAAATAAAGTGATTACTGCTGGGGGCAGTCACATACATTAAATCTAAGTATTTACTCTGACAGTTAATTTCTTTATTTGTCTTTCATGGACTTCTGAGTTTCTATTAATTTGTTTATATTTTATCAGTACCATGAGCTTAGTAGCTCTGGTCCTTAATCTTGGTTTGGCCGTGTCCTTTCTGCAAGGATGTGTAGACATAGTAGAGGATGTTTGTGTAGGTTGGAGATGTAATAATTAATTTCTATCATATCAGAGTACTGACTTGGAAAAAATATGAGTAAGCCCTGGATGGTGTCCAGAACAATTTTTATAACTTTAAAGATTTACTTTTTCCTGAGAAATAAATGTGTAAAAATATATAAACAGCTGAGGGGAAAAAAGAGCTATGTATCTTCTTCAAACCTTAGAAATATATTTTTTGAGTGACAGAATATCATTGCTCTGTTTGATATTGCTCAAACTATTACTTGTACTATAAATAAACAGTAGGAACCATTCAAGTGTAAAAACAACAGGTCTTCCTTATGTCCACCTGCTGCTTTAAACTGGGAATAGTTCCATGGTGCACATTTACTGCCACAAAGGAAAACTCAGAAGCAAGCTTTGCTTCCTATTTAAGTGTGTATAATGCAGGTTTTGTACTCATAAATCATTAATTAAAAGCAAAGTATCTTCAGGTATTTTAGTAAATATGAAGCTTACATGCAGTCTGCACACTTCCTCTAGAAATATTGCTATAGTTTTAAAGAATTCCATAAACTCAGTCATACTTGATAACAGCTTTAAACACTGTCTTCTTATATGAAAGATCTGTCATCTTGAAAAGCAAAACTGCATCAATGGTTCATTCTAATTAATTTTAAAATATGGCATTTGGTGTAATACTTTCACAAATTGAATGTGATCCTGCAATGGGATCTGCATTGTGACATGGTCACTGAGTAGCTCCATGGAAACCATGTCAACTAATTGCATGTAACTTTCTCTACTGGCTTAAGTGTTTTTAGGATTGTGCCTGATACTTTCCAAATGTGCAATTTTGTGCATAGTTTAAATTTATATTTAGATAAGAATCTCTTAGTAACTCTTGACATACACAAATTGAGAGATTACACCCTTTTGTTAGGAGTTAAACATCTGACTTTAAACGTAATGATGTGATACACCGTTTCAGTAGCCCCTTGAAACAATTCTAAAGCACACAAATAAGAGAGAACATAGTTTAGAAGGACTGAAGAGGTTGTTGCGGGAGTTATTTGGAAAATCAGGGACTGGGAAATAATTTTACATGAAATTCAGCCAATAAAGTTTAGTAAACAGAATGTGCTAGTAATTTCTATGTTATGATTAAGGGACAGTGTAAAATTTGACATCTGGTGGATGTTAGTGAAGAGCAGCTGAGATTTATGAAATTGCTGTGATTTGCATGAATTGATGATCACAATTTGACAAGCTGCTGCCGTGGTGAAATTGTGCATTGATGTTACAGGTTGAAGATACGGAATTAAGATGATTGAATAAACTTAACTCTATCTTGTTTGTACTTGCTTTTATATATTTTGAGATAATGATGGCATATATCATGTTTATGTTTAACCTTTGGGCTTGAATTTGCTGGTGTGTTCATTTGTATACTCCCATTGATTTCAATTTATTAGTTTTATGAGTCGGGGTTATGAAATGAATATCTCTGGGACCTTGATCCAGGCTGGGATTGTCCAGTGCTCTCAATTGTGGTAATCATTGTGATATTCAGTTTTATTATGGTGAAGTAAATGAGGAGGTTGTTTTCCAGAGCGCATTGGTGCCTCCTGCTGGAGTTTATAATGATTTACTTTGACCTCAAATATGCAGCAATGAGCCTGTTCAGTTTTTTTTTAACTACTGATTGTACATCCCCTTACTGTGGTTTTCTTTCCCTTCATTTGTTAGTAGATTGGAGCTTCAGTAGCCTCCTGCAACTTCTGCAGTCCTTATGTCTCTTATAACCAAAATATAAATTTATAGAAACTGATGCTTGAACTTGATATACTGCTTAAAGGAGGAAAGGAAGGACTCATGAAGAAAGCTAGGTCACCATGACAATAATGGTCTGTGCTTCCTTCATTAGATAGTCTTTTTCTGTTACAAGCTCACTGTTTATAACGAGACTTTCAAAGCAAGTAGTGTATTGGAGCTAAATGACTTTAAAAATATTGTTGTCTTCTGATCTTTGAAGTGTTCTTTTTCTAAGATTATACAGGTCACGGACTGTTGAGTGCAGCTGTTTTCTGGTGAAGGAGATCCATGGAAGATGCTTTCAGAGGAGATTGGATTAGAGTATATTGTTGCTGCTTTTAGTAGCCATGACATCTTATTGTTGTTTGGTAGTATCATAAGATGGAAGAAGATTAACAGTTAAAGCATAAAGGGATTTTTGTCCTCTTGATAAAAAAACCCCTCTTCCTTCCATCTTCTCCTGAAAGTCTACTTTCTATAATTGAAAAACAAGACCAAACCCCCACTGTTTCTATAGATAGGTAATATTTTTTCTTTTAATGGAAGATTTTTCATTTATTATGGTGATGTTCTGTAGTATTAAGGCATCGACAGAGTCTCGAACATCGTCATGGGTGCACAGTGTTGTTGGCAGAGCTGGGATTAGAATTCAGGAGTTCAAGTCTTGCATGCTGGTGCTCAGTCTGTTTGGCATATTTTTACCTCATGGTTACAAAGTAAATAATTCAAGACAATTTCATTTAGATGCCTAGATACCACATCCAAGACAAAGTAAGGTTTTTTTGAATTTAGTTTTGTTTATGTCTTTTTTTTTTTTTTTTTTTTTTTTTGATGCTAAGCCAGGGAAACAATCAGGGCAGCCTTTTATCCCTTTCAGGAATATTCGGCTTTTGGTACCCTGGGTTACTTGTTGTAGATGGATTAGTTGAGGATTGTATAAGCTCTTGTGTCTGTACCAAGACCTATAAAACTATACAATATTCTTTTTGTCTTAAGAAATAACTTAAAGTTTTACCCTTGTGTCCTATTTTTAATTGCTTGCTTAGTTGGACAGCTGATTCTTTTCATTCTTTTGATGTACCAGCAGTTGGTTGTGCTCCCCTAGGAACACTTGGGAAGAATTTTTGGGTTTCATGCCAGGACGATTCATATTCAGACTAGAATGACTATTTATGAAAGCTGCCTGGCCAGAGACGATTTATTATAGTAGAAACAAGTTGAATTAATAGATGGCAGCAGTAATAGGATAGAGATTGCTTGTTTATGAACAGAGTATTTTAGTGAGCAAACACCAGCTGTGCATGACTAAGGATGGCACCAATCCAGTTGGGAGGCTGCATGCTTGTGCTGTCACTGTGAGGCAGGCTCCCCAGTCAGATTTCCTTTGACTCTTCTTTTCTTTCCAGGAAAATGTAGATTTTTCATTGTAGGATGAAATGGGTTTTTTGTTTTGTGCAGCATGGAGGAGCAAGAAGTAAAGCCATATGGAAGAAACGAGCCTGTAAGCATAAGGAAGTGGCTTCTACCTTCAGTAGTGGGGGCACGTGATTAAAGGCATCCCTTTTAACTGTTGTAGCCAAATTTGTTTCAGGGAATTATTGGGTCAAGCAGATCAGGACCAGAATTCGAAGTACATCAAACGTGGTTTTATCTTAGGGACTGGCCTTTGTTTTCCCAAGCAAACCCACCGGTTGCTGAGCAATGTATTATTTTAAATAAAAGTCCATTAATGTTTCTGCACTGAGCCAGACAGTCCACAGAGGGGATCTGGGTGGGGGTGTGTGGTGAGCAGGGTGCTTCTCCCCCCATGGATGCATTTAACCCCAGCAGTAAAAGGCTTGTAATATAAATCTTGTCTTGTAAATAAATCTGGAAAGCTGAAGACCAGCTAAATGAAAAACACTTACTCAAATAATATCACAGTCAAAATGTCACAATGCAGATTTTCTTTTTTTTAAAAAGCAGAAAACCTATGTGGGTATCTGCCTGTTATATGCAGACGCAAGTAGGAGGTTTCTGACAAATGTCTAGTAAGTTATAGCATAGAAATTATGTAGTTATGAGCAGAATCTTCATGTGAATTCACTATTGTGATAATAAAATTACTTTTAATTATTTCAGAATGTGCATTTAATCAAACAACACACACTAATTTTAAAACCACACAAAATCCACCCAGACTGTTTTCTTTGCATTCCAACTTTTTTCAAATATTTGGCTCTTGTAATTAAACTGTTCATCTACAGGATAATATTTGACTGCTGCATTAATAGTTGACTTCAAAATGCATGTATGTTCCTTTCTGCTAAGGAAAAACTTCTGTGTGTGTGGAACAATGAGTTCCATCACTGAATAATTATAGCATGAAGGCAAGTTTTGACCTGTTTTGTTCTCTTCCTGTGCAGCTTTCCCAGTTATTAAAGTTTGATTTGTAGGCATCTTTGCCTTTGTTGCTTAGAGAATTAGAAGACTTTAATTGCTATAGATAAAGATATTCATGCTTCTTTCTTAATGCTAAAAGTGTCAATAAAAGTGGAGATGCTGGTTAGAATTGATTGGGATTACCATGCAGTGACAGCTCAGCTTCTAGATGACAAGAAAAATGAGAGAGTAAAGCTTTAAAAATCTTAACTGTCAAGTAAAAACCAACTGAAATTAAATGTATTTAAATATATATTTAAAATGTTTTATTTTAATGAAATGAATATATGCTTAATGTGAGGAAAACAATTTTTTAAAATTTTCTTTAAAAGGAAAAAGCATTCCATGTAAAGTTAATGGCCTGCATCCTGAATCTTCAAGTCATTGAAAGCCTATTGCAGTCGTCACAGAGACTGATGTGACAGGTGGAGCATGTTCATAATAATTTGGCATGCTTTGAAAGCAGTGCAGCATTTTATGGAGATGTGGTAATGTCTTGGATTCTCTTTCGCATTTTGATAATTTATTTTAAAAATGGTGCTGTATTGATTTTTTTTTTTTCCAATAGGATGGATGCATAATATGCAAGAAGGCCTAACAATTCTGTTCCTGGTGTCTGATTATTTAGAAATCTGAAAAGGAGCTGCTTCAGACTTGTGAATAAAAGTGTCAGAAGTTCTGTAGCTGAATAGAAAATTAGAGGATCTTCATATGAAAGAAGAGAGCTTTAAACTAGTAGAAGAGTGAGCTTTTAAAACTAGTCTGTGTTTTTAGGACAGAGAGTGAGAAGACTGCAGTGGTACTTGTTTTGGCTTTAATCCAATTTACAGCTAGACATTTTAATATTGTGCAGCTGAAAAAGTTAAAGAATTAGGGACTGAAAGATGGCTATTCAGTGTGTCAGTATGTCAAATGAGGAATCCAGAGCCAATCCTGAATTCCTTTTGTCCTGTGTGTTCCTGCTTTTAGGATTAGCTCTAAACCTGTAATGACATTAAAAGGGTAAATTGAGAGTTGTGGTGGTGGATTAAGAGTGCCAGCTTTAAAAATCACTGGTACCTTCACTTAGCAAAGCTGGCATGTCTGTCTTTGGAGCTGCAGCTCCTGAATATTGGGAGTGCTTCTAATGTAGGGAAACCTTCACCACATAGAACAAAAGGTCATTAACCTATGCCTCCATCCCTTCCAGACTGAACACCAGGGAATTTTTCTGGTCTGTGGAGTTTACTTTAAAGTAAAATATCATCTGCTAACATCCGGTGGGAATATGTCTATCCTACCAAGTATGGAGAAAATATTGGAAAAGATGAACAAAATTGAAATTAATGTTGCCAAAGAGTCTCTAGATGTCTAGCAGTAATGTAGGCTATGTTGATTAACAGCTATTTATAGCAGCTTTTTGTGAGCTGTTTTATTTTCCTTTTTTTTTCTTTCTCTCTCTTGGCATGAAGTCTTGTATCAGACTTGTTCCTCAATAAAGCATTTGGTAACTTGGAAAAAAATTGATGAATATCACCAAATTCTTCTCTGAACACACAAATATCTTTGGAGGGATGCTTGGTTATACATGAACGGAACTGGCTGCATTTGGTTGAAACATCAATTACTGAAAAATGTAATTGATTTCATAGTTAATATTACCTGAAGGACAAAAAAGGGAACCTACATAAAGAAAATGTATTGTAAAGAATTAACTTTTTAAGTGCCTGCTAAAATATTTGATGTGAGAAAAGATATGGATTATTTTGTCATTGGCATGGATTTGTATCATCTGTGTGAGGACCATATATAGTAAAACTCACCTACCTAAGAGAACAAACATAATAGCAGTTGATTAATTTTGAATAAGCATAAGGAAAAGCGAAGGAAGGAAAACTTACTAGATTTTTACAAAACCTCTCTTTGTCAGTACATAGAGGAACTGTGTCTAATATGACCTTCAGCAACTTTATTTTACTTTTTTCCCCAAAAGGATTTATTACCACTAAGTTCAGAGCTTGAAAATCATTAATTCAGAATACAGCTATCTTGCAAATCTCTGTGGCCAAGTTCAGAGGCTAAACTGAACTTGAATTATGTTGAAAATCTTGCCAGAGAAGTTAAAAGAAAGGGTCTTTTTAGTGAAGTTAACCATGCCTGTAATTTGTACACTGAACAAAATGAAGCTGTAGGATTTTAATCTTTCAAGGATATATGCTAGAATATCTTCTTTATCTATTGACGTAGCATTTGGTTTTCTTGTAAATACAGAATGTATTCCTGGTGACTGTGAAAGTTGGTTTTAATTTCTTAGTGTAGGTCAGAGAAGTTTCTACATTGGATTGAAAACATCACTGTATTTGTACTGGGGTAAGAGATGCAGTGATTATATAGATGAACCTTATGCTGAATATTTATCCGAAATCTAAATTTAGACACGTCTAATTGGGTAAGTCAGTATTTTGTTGAGAAAGTTAATGGTAGTGAAGTAAAAAGGATAGCATGTAATGATGTAAAAGTAGATGATGTAAAAGTAGAAGATGAAGTGGAGTTATAGTTCTTTACCACAGTCCTTTATCCCTTTATCCTGTATATTTATTTTTTTTTTTTGTTCTTGTGCTCACCAGTGGTCGGGTGGGACCATGACTGCTGGCACCAGTATTGCAGAAAGAGCAAATCCTAGCAGTAGTTAACCTATGCTGGAGAACATTTAGCTAGAGAAGGTGAAAACCTTAAAAGCATTGATAAGAGGGTAAATATGAACATCTGTGAGTGTTTAAGTGTAAGTCTTGCTGAGTAGACCAAATGAGTACTTCTGAGTTTTCGTGTGCCAACAATATATTTACTTCTAATTTTATGTTCTCTCTGCCTGCTGGAGTATTGGCAAGGATCTCACTGAAGAGGCAGATAATTCTGCATTTGCTACTATCTTAGTTTTCATCTGAACTGGAACAGCTACTTAAGTGCATTTTTTCAAAGTATCTTGCCCTGTGCCCAGTGACGTGGAAATACATGATTAAGTCATGTGGGAATGGTTACATTGTTGGTTATATCTTCAGAATTCAAACTGTTCAGAACTTGCAGTTAGGCAACAAAGAATTACAGGTCCCTAGAAAGTGTTTTCCAAGAGTAGCAAACTTGAACGTTGATTGAGACTTTTTTCCACATCTGGGCAGGTGGAAGGAAAAGTACAAATATTAATTTGAGAACAGCTGTTTTGAACTTGATTATTGCTATGCCAGCTGGAGAGATGGAATACAGTTTGATAATAGCATAGGATAGAAATATTTTCATAAGAAAAAGCAGGCATAAGAAGATGGTGGAGTTTTATTACCTGAATCTTTTTCCTGTGCCGAGGGTGGGTGTGGCAGTAATACGTGATATGCTCTGAAAAACGCTTAGAAGCAGAGGGACTTGACGTGCTTGAGTGTGCTTTGACTGCTGCATTTCTGTTTGCATAACCTTATTATTACTTAAGAAAAAAATAGTTTTACATTGGTACAAAATGTATATGTATATGAAAGTAATGTCTGAGGACATTAGAGGAATCCTAGAGCGCTTCCCTTTTTTTTTTTTTTTTTTTTTTTTTTTTTTTTGAGTTGTCTTCTTGGCTCTGCTTGTGATCCCCTGTAATCTCTTCCTTCTGCCCAGATATTGTTTTTTCGCCTGGTCTGATTTTATGCATATTTTTTAGGATTTGTTCTAATACCACAGTACTTTGAAAGATGCACTGATTTATGAGGTGTGGGTTGCACACAATTTATTAAAATTAAATTTAATTTTTTAAAATTAATCATGCATCTGAAATAAACTTAACTCAGCATGGGAAGTTTTTGGTGTTGATATTTCTGATTAAAAGAGTTTCATGTGGTAGTATCCACATGTATCCAGGTGTATACAAGTCATTTCTCTCTTGGGGATTTAAAAGATTGTAAATGCTGGAAGAGATGATCTGGACAGTGCTGCGCCTGCACTAAAAGATCCCTTGGTAATAATGCTTTTCCAGTATAATTAAACCTTGAGTGAAGGGTTATTATTAGTATTCTAAGGATGCTTAAGTACTGCAAATGCAGGGATAGTTGGGAGTTACAAGCCTCAGAGCCGTATCTTATCAGGCCACTGTTTTCTATACAAGCTGTTACTTTTAGGCAGCGTGAACCCTTTTTACCTAAGGTTGAATTGCTTGGTGAAGAAAAATAAATGTACCTTAGGCTATGAAGGCTTAACAAGAGTTGTAGGAACCGGAGAATCTGTTAATTATTTTTCTATTTGAAGAAAGAGGCATCTTTCTTACTTTTGAGGAAGTGTGTAAATTTTTTTGAGAAGCTGTCAGGTTTGTTGTATTAGCTTGAAATAAAGATCAGTTTTGTAATTTGGAGTAGTGGCAGGATTTGTGATGTCCTCCTAGATAAGGGATATTTTTCTCTGGTATGCGTCTATTTATTCTTCATTTCAGGAAGTTTGGTACACTCATAGATACACTCCTGCTGACTCCTAGGAGTAAGTGGCCTATGGTGGTGACTGCCCAGGAGGTCATGAAGTCAATCTAATTAATTTAGATAATCCTAAAAATCTTCAGTCCCTTTAGGCTGAAAGCAAAACTGTAGTGAGTTGTCAGATTATTGTGGTTAGTCAGTCAGTGGATATTCAGTGGGGAGGAAACCCTCAAAAAAATTGAGGGATAGGATGTCAGTTAGGTTTAAAACATTATGTAAGTTTTTCTGCAAATATTTACTCTCATTTCAGAAATAATTAGGTGGCACAGCCCTCAGATGACGGTTTGATGGGTTCAGTTAGCTGCTGACACAGGGAAAGGGAGTGAGTCATGAATCTTTCTAATCTGTTCAAATATGTTTTGTACAAGAACAAAGAAGCTCTAATACTGTTGTTGATGTCTTTGAAATCTAACAGAAAAATGGGTCTTTTCAGTCTTTTTGAAATTGCAGCTTTCATACAGTAGTCAAGAAGAAGAATTTGTCTTAAGTAATTCCTGAACTTTTTTGAATAACTTTCACCAGATGTTATAAAGAAAGAAATATTAAAATATCTAAGTGAAATAATCCATGCTATTACATATACTTTGCTCTGTTTAATAAAAAGGTTTATTGAATAACTGAGCCCAGGTATGGTTTATTTTTGTAGTAAAAACATTTTTTTGAGAATATAGTACATCATATACAGAAATGCATTTTTTTACTTTTCAGTTGTAAAATTTAAAATGAATTTGGGTTATATTAGGTAAATTTGAAATTGCTCACCTATTAAGGGTGTCTTCAGGGTTCACTGTCAGCAGCTTAAAAAAGAGAAGAAGTAAAGAAAGCAACGTCCCCCCGAAAAGCAGCCTCTCAAACCCAAATTATATATTGTAGTAAAAAGGGTCAGTCTTGCTTCTCAGGTGTCTAGGCTTCTGCGATTTAGTTTTTTATCTTAATTGAATTTCAGATTTATTTAGAAGTAGTAGCCTGAATACGTAGGGTTTTAATCCATATGCATTTTAGTTTAAAAAACCCAAACCAAACCAACTGATTATGATGCCACAGAATATGCTTTATGTTTAGAAGGGTAGAGATGTTTAGGGGTAGAGATGCTGTATACTTGGTCTAAAAGCCTCATTATACTCTTCTTCTAACCAGAAACCACTGAGCCTTTGTCATAGAATCCTAGAATGATTTGGGTTGGAAAGGACTTTAGAGATCATCCAGTTCCAGCCCCTTGCTTTGGGCAAGGACATCTTCCACTAG
>VWPV01009780.1:0-74216 GCA_013389885.1 Geococcyx californianus
CAGCAGGGCACCTTCCCTAGTTGACTCGTTCACCAGCTGTTTCAGGAAGTTATCTTCCACATGCTTCAGGAATCACTCAAACTGTTTCTTATCTGTGGTTTTGTATTTCCATCAGACATCAAATAGGTTGAAGTCTCCCATGAGGGCAAGCACTAGCGATCATGAGACTTCTCCCATCTGCTTACAGATTATTTCATCTGCCTCTTCATCCTGGTTGGGTGGATATGAACTCTGATATCTCTAATATTAAAATATCTCTTTGCTGCTAACCATGGTGTCTTTCTTATTCTTTCTGATATTTTGGTGTCCAGTGTCGTGATAATTTCCTCCCTGCAGACATACATGAGGCAATCCTGGCAGTTAAAAGGATCTCAGATCAAATGTTATAAATTCCACTAAATACCTAATTTTCTGTTTCCAGTTTTCTAACAGTGATTGTGAAACGTTTGACCTTCTTGGCATCTGACAGCGCCATGGTGCTAATTTATACTGATTAATTTTGCTTAATCTCAAAAGTAAAATCAGTGCTAATGAAGATGTCAAACTGTACCTACCTTTTCTTGAAAGATGACTTCCTACCTGCTTGCACAGTCTAAAGAAATAAATCTACCTTCTGGAGGAATTTATAATCAGATTATAAACTGGGATTACTTTTATCTTTATTTATATTTTTGTCTTCCCTATCGTAATTCTCAGCTTTCATTTCATTGATATCACAAGGACGGTTTCTTCAATACTACAAAATATTTCTCAAAGCTAATCCCTCTTCCCTTTGATATTTTTTATTCTGTTTGTTTCTCATTTGAGGACATCTTTATGGGAGGTCATTGGAGCTTAATTTAGTATAAAAATAATGCTGTTCATGAATCAGACAAAAACCTTCATAGAAACGTGCATCTTAAAAGGTATTAAAAATTAAAAAAAAGAAAAAGAAAAAAGAAAAAAGAAGGAAAAAAGAAAAAAATGGTCACTGAATGAATGTGCAACTGGTTTTGACTATGCATGAATATTAAAAAAACCTGACTGCATATTAAACCACTCTTTAGATGAACACTTCATTATTTTCAGACTGCCATTTCACCTTCCCAATACCTATGCTTTTGCAATGACTCAAAAGACCTTTACATTGACCAAAGTAATTAAAATGAATATCAATTATTGTCGATATGATTTAAAATAGCAAAGTCACTCTTAAAACCAGATTTCCTGACACTATAAGCATTTCATAAGTCAGAGGTTTTTGTCTCATTCCTAAAACTTTGCCTGTCTCCACCCTGAGAGGCCGTGTCTCTTTTCTAGAGTAGAGTCTATCTGTGCATGAAAGGAGAACATTTTATCATCAGAAAACAGAGCAGTAGCACAGACGGTGGCTACAGTGTGATTTATGTGGGCTTTTGAGAAGGGAGAGAAGAAAGAAGTGGCATAGATCCATGCCATCTACTTTGGCTGATCTTTTTTCACAGTTTGGGTAAACAACTTAGGGCATTGGTACACCCTTCCAAAAGCATGTACTGCCAAACTAGGAACCCCACGCCGAATACTCCATGGCTTGTTAGTTTTTTACTGTCGCAGGAAAAGCAGAGGAACACTGCTAAACAGGAATAATGACTTAATAACATCATCTCTCTGTTCCCAGTAAGGGAGGAGGGGTGAAATTAAATCCTTCCTGGCCATTAGGTACTCAGACATGGTATTGAGATGAAATTAAGATGGATGACAGAATTCATAAACTAAAAAATGGATTTATAGGTGATTAGATTTGATTTTTTATCCTCTTCTACCCCCTTCCTTCCTCAGGATCATATTTAATTTCCTTTTTTTCCTAGCTTTACATCTTTTTTTTATTTTTTCCCTTTTGGAGTCTATCATTTTTCCTTTCTAGAAAAAAAAAATTCTTTACTTCTTTATTTATCACCCCTTCTTCTGATGACTTCCTCTAAAAATCTTGGTTGTTTTTGCTGTTATTGTTGCTGTTATTGCAAATGCATACTAACGAAATCAAGCTGCGTTCATTCACATATTTACTTTAAACTAATAAGCACATATTACAAAACAGTTTATTGAGTTTGGCAGATCTATACTTTTTCTTTTGTGACATCTTTGCAAATAAAATTCCTGCCTTTCCTTGTGAAAGTGCTGAAAAGACCCCCAAAACCCACATGCTGAGACCTTGAGATATTTGAAGTCTCTCTTTCAAATCCCACTTCAGTTGGTTCTGGTTTGTTGTCCTTTCCTTGTCATTTGCTTTCTTGCCCCACATATGAATCCATTTTTCTTTTACAGACTGCTGTCTGTTTTTCTTCTCATTTTCCCCTGTCTTTGTTAACTTCCTTTTTTTTTTTTCCATCCTCTCTTTGGTTTTAATCCTCACCCGTTACTCCCTCAAACATTCTTGCTTGTTTCTATGTTTACACTATTCCTCTTCCAGAGAAGAGATGACCATCCAAATATTTTCATTACTTATGATTAGGATAAGAAATTAAGAGAGAAAATAAAACGTAGCTGCACATATGTAAACTGCAATGTGGAAGAGTATTCAAACACTGTTTGTATAAGATTTGTGTTTAAGATTGAAATAATTTTAAATATTTGCATCCTGAGAAACATCAGAAAACAAGTAAATATTTATAAACCTACTTAGTCTCTTAAAGAAGACAACAGTAGTCTGTCATAATTCTCACCAACAGAACAGAGGAAAATCAGGGTTTTTTCTGAGGAACTTCTGAATCCCCCAAAAAGAGATGTATAACAGAAATTAGGAATTTGTTGACCTCATTTGGTAAATAATAAGAAATTCATTATGAACTTTTATACATGTATTCATCCAGCAGAGATTCAGCCCTGTAACATCCCATATAAGTATAATTTGAATGTCAATAAACAAAATTATGTTTCCTTTGATTAAGATACCCAGGGCTTTCTCTAGCAATATGAAGTAGTGCTACTGGACGTGCAGAGCAACCTACCTGTCCCTGCTGAATCATTAAGTGCCTATCTTTCAGCTAAATTCAATAAGACTGGAAAAAAGATGTAATCTAAAAACTTTCTTTCTAAGTTTTAAGTCCTGTTTGGACCACAGCTGCAGCCAGTCTCCTTTTTCACTCTTTTTTCACAACTGCACACTGCACAAGCTTGTGCATTTTTCCTGTGCCTTGATGTGGTTAAATAAGAGGAACAGAGAAAAATTTTCCTGAGAGTGTGCCTTGCAAGAGATTATCCTGAGATACAATAACACTTGTCTGAAATTCACCTGAAGCTGTGAAGAGGTAAGATTGTAGGTCCCCTTCTTCCAGACTTACTACAACCAGTCTGTGATTATTCCAAAAATCAGCTTCAAAGGACATTCTCTCAAAAGAAAGTTCAGCTTTTTGGAAGTAGATGAAAAATCAGAAGTCTGTTAGAACTTCTCATTCTTCCCAGTCCCTTCTTGGCCTATTGCCTTTCGCTAGCGTGGAAGTGACTAGATTTGTTTTCCAGAGTCAGTGGGAAAAGTATAAATTCTCAGGCTGGCCTTTTGGAGGTTTTCAGAAATACCTTGCTATTTTTGCTGACTGTAGAAAATCTGCATGCATTACCAGGTAAAGGAACAAGTTGCTTAACAGTCTTTGGTTCATTTTCTGTTTCAACATCTTCACCTGTGTGAACATCTCTAGCTCCAAACTACTGTTCTGAGCAAAACTGATAACCCTTGGACAATTCCCTGATTACCCCTGGGAGCACTGCTGGTATTTTCCATAATTTCTTGTAATTATATTTTGTTTTATTTTAGCTTTTAATTTTTTATTTCGGTAATGAGTCATTTCACAGACTTCAGAGTGGCAGGCAGATCCTGAGGTTTCTCAGATCTCCATATCATTCTGCTGAACACCATTGCTATGTTCTTCCCTTTCATCATTCCATTAACAGCTGCTCAGTTAATTATCTCAGTCCTCAAATATCCCAGAAGGAGGAGAGAGAAAGCCTTCAACTCCAGTAATTCCAGGATACAAGTGCATGTAAATATAATTTGCTTTTCCCCTCTCCTTGTATGTTCTTAGTTTTCTATTTAAGATCACACTGCTGTTATTCAGCTGCAGCAGTTAAATCTCCAAGATTACCTGCATTGTCTTTAGGGACCATTGCTTCTTGTTTCAATACTCTGTACTCATCTTGTAACTAATCTAAAAATAACTATTGATTCTGATTTTTGGATTTCTTCCTTTAAGTCACTCTAGTTTAGGAAATTCTTGTCCAGAGTCTTCCTCATTTTTATAGGTGAATTCTTAGAAGAAGGTGACTCAAATTATGATAAATGCAAATAGAATCATAGAATCATAGAATCACTAGGTTGGAGGCGACCTCTGAGATCACCGAGTCCAACTGTGCCTGTCTCCCTACTAAACCACATCCCTAAGAAACTCATCCACCTGTTTTCTAAACACCTCCAGGGCTGGTGACTCCACCACCTCCCAGAGCAGCCTGTTCCAATCCTTGACCACACTTTCAGTAAAGAAATCCTTCCTAATGTCCAGTTGAAACCTCCCCTGGCACAACTTGTGGCCATTCCCGCTCATCCTATCACTTGTCACTTGTGAGAAGAGCCCAGCACCCACCTTGTCACAACCTCCTTTCAGGCAGTTGTAGACAGTGATGAGGTCTCCTCTCAGCCTTCTCTTCTCCAAGCTAAACAACCCCAACTCCCTCAGCCGCTCCTCGTAGAGCTTATTCTCCAGCCCTTTCAAACGTTGTACACTCATGGAGTTGGTTGAGCCGTCTTCATCCAAATACATTATTCAACAAACGTTGCTATAGAATAACTCCTTTACAGACTGAATTTAAAAGGAATTAAACTGGCTCTATTCCTCATAAAGTTTTATAGCTTTTGTGAGAAAACAGTCTAGATGGGGAAATAGGGACTCATACTTTAGGCTCATCTCAGTTTAGATCTTTTATCTGTGTCATTTCTGATAGTTCATTAGCCATCTATGTGCTTCATTCTTCTACAGTAACAAACAGCTTTTTGTCCACCACTCTGAAGTAGTTTGAAAGCAGTGCATAGAATTTGCTGCATAGTGGCAGAATATTTTATCACTTATTCTTATTTTGTTCACCTACATTTTACAAAAGCAAATTTATTGTTAAATTCATGTGTGCTTCCGCCCATGCCTGGAATGAAATTATGTTGGTATAAAACCAATTGATTTTCTTGCCTTTCAACAAATTCCCCAAAAAGTCTTAGAGAGAGAAACTTATTTTGAGTATTTTCTACTAATGTGAGTCAGCTTCAAAATAAAACAAACCTGAACAAACCCAAACAAATAAACTCTACATTATTCAGCCAGATAGCTCAGCCTGGATATGCTGTATATTTTAATATGTCAACTTTTTGATGAAAATGTGTATAAGAAAATTCAAATTATAAAATAAAAATGTGAAAATCTTTTCATTCAAACAGCTCATATATCAAGTTTTGGATGTCCAAAACCAATAAAACTGAGATAAGAATGTGGTAAACAGATGAAATGATGGTACCTGGTGGTGGCAGCAAATTACTCATCTTCATGTTCTCTGATGACTTCTTTTGTGCTCTGAAGGTGTATGACCTTGAGTGGATTTATTTTAGCATGGGAGGACCAGGGAAAGGAAAGGTTCAAATAGGAGACTTTTTGGCTAAACATCAGGAACATCTCACAGAACATTTCTGTAGAAGACTGAAAGACCAAAGTAACTATGACTGTGAATCTTTTTAAAAACAGAAGATCATCCCCTGCAAAGGGAAATTTTCTCTGGTAGGAAAAGGCTCTTTACACTAGTAGAGAGAAGCGGAATAAAATGCAGTACCTAGAAGGTGAAGAAAGTCAGAATTAGACCAGGAACAGGGTCCTTATTCTATCTGCAAGTGTAGCTAACCCCCATTAAAATATCATAGATTAACTACTGTCTGAGGTCTTTTAAACTATTCTATACATCAACATGAGGTTTGATACAGGTGCTCCTTAGTGAAATTCCGCTCCAGTTGATATGCAAAGGAACAGGCTAATTTGTCATCATGGCCACATAAACTGATGGAAAGTCCTCTCACCATTCCAGCTCTTGATCTCTGAAAAGGAAGCTCTTGTTTCCCCAGAGCCAAACTGAACATGTACAGTACATGGTCAAAAGATTAGTCATGCACAGGCATGATTTCTTTCCAGGTGAGCAAAATCCATTCATCTTGTACTCTAGTTCAGCTCTTTTTTAGCTTGTTATATAGAATGAAAAAGTGACAGTGATATAAATGGATTTTGAGGAAATTAGATATATGAATAAAAGAACCTCCAAACCTTCTTTCCGTTTGAATACCTTTTTTATTTTAGGGAGTCCTATTCTCTCCAGCAATTCTGAAAAAAAACTAACTGGATTGCATTTTCAGTTAATCCACAAAAGTTATTTTTTATTATTACTGAAAGAGAAGTTGAAAAGCCATAGATTTTATGTCAGCTAAGACAGGTCAAAATTTTCTAGGAGCCTGAAAAGAAATGTAGGCATTTAGTACAGCCTTGAAGGAGAGTGCTCTACTAGGGATAAATAAAATCTGCTGAGGCTTAGTACTGTAGGTAAATGAGAATCTCTCATATTGCTTATGATGTGTAATTACTCTTAATTATAACTGCTAAAGTGGCCTACAAGCCTTTGTTGTCATACATGAATGTGAAAACCGAGAAAGAATTTTGGGAAGCAGAAGGTCCTTGGAAAACCATGAACACTAACAGAGCATGCTAAACGTTGAGTGGAAAAATAAGGGTTCTAATTGAAAGGTTGACTTTTGTGAAAGCAAAATTTAAACAAACCAGAGAGGAATATACCAAAACAGCAACTCCCTGGGGAATTCCTGAACTCTTATTTTCAAAATAAAAATTGATTAAAAACCCCAAGAATCTTCAAACAAAAATCTATGTTCCAGAAGGATTTCCTTTTTTTTTTGTTCCCCCCATCTCATTGAATGCAACTATCATATATTCAAATACAGTAGCTGAAAGATGCGATAAGGAAAATCTCAGACTAAACTCAGTTTTATTAATCATTTAGATTTATTATTGCCTCTTATACTTGTTGAGGTTTTAGATAACAGTTCTCATTTCCATGTTGTACAGATAATCCAGGTCTCTGAGGTTCAGAGAGGCTCTGGCCTCACATTATTGCCAAGGGACAAGTTGACTGAGCAAGTTGGAGCTTCCAGTCTCCTAGGTTAAAATCTATTCCATTTAATTAGAGTTGCTTTCCTGGTAAAATAAGTTCATAAAGCAAAACTCTCTTACTTGGCTTCAGAAGCTACTTAAATTATTTTATTTCATAATACCATTCTTCGTAGTCCAGGTTACCCAAGGAGGAAACGTAAATAAATATGTCTGCTGTAAAGAGCTTATTACAAAACCCATTCCTCATTGGTATTTTGTCTGCTTTTCTTTCTGTGAAAGCAGAGCAAGACAAAGAAGTGAGAGTCAGGTTATGTCTTCAAAAATTCATGCTCTCTCAACAGCATCACAAGCAGACTCATTATAGTATGCTTCCTTCTGGATATAGCCAGGGATTTGGAGATCAGAACATCAAATGTAACATCCCAAGCATGCATTTTTTTCCCTTTTATCCTCCATGTTAATTCTTTTCGCAGAATCATAGAATTACCCAAGTTGGAAGAGATCCAAAAGGATCATCAAGTCCAACTCCTATCCCTACATAGGATACTCCCAACATTCACACTGTGTGACTGAGGGCATTGTCCTCATCTTTGAAAGACACATAACGCCTGTGTGGAGAAATTTTGCCCTCCAAAAATTAAATGTGGTTTCTGTAGCATTCAGGTGATTCAACGTGCACAGCTCTGCCCACTGTGGAAACTGGTGACAGGGGATTAGTGGTTGTGTCTATGGTTTGAAAACAAGGCTGATACTTTTCAGAGAGGAAAGATAGCCATGTGGTTAAGACACAGAATGTTATTGAGGCTTTATCATAGAATGCTAATGTTTCAGGGGTCTGTGTGCTATCCTTTTTTACGGTTATCTGTATGCAAATTCCCATCCAGTGGCATGTTGGCAGTAGAAAAACTTAGAAATCTTTTTCCAGACTTTTTCTGTCTGTAAATGGAGACTATAGTATTTCTTTGCCTTTGAATGGCGTCCTCAAGGTAGCGTCAGATGCTGCAGGGACAAAAAGCATCTGTTTCCATGTTTGTTGATTTTAGGTTAATATTTTCTAGATTTACTGAGACACGTCAAACCAAAGTCATATTGCTGCCCCTGCTTAATTTGTTTGGAAAATGAACCAGAAGCTCAGTTTTATCAAGCACCCATGGCTCTACAGCAGCACTAGGCATAACCCTTTGAAGGTAAACGAAAAGCAAAGCAGATGATGGTGGATAAAGTACAAAAAAATTCTTTATGTTTATGAAAGAACATCCACTTATTAATGTATTGAGTTCCTTTTTTTCCTTATTATAGCACATACCAGATAGCTAGCCTTTTTTATTTCCTTGCTATACTCATCTATATTTGACAGTCACTGTTCCTTTTCTATTCTGTGTACTATGTGATCCATATCTCAATGAGCAACATTATTATAAGATCGTTTACTACTTACCAGATTCAACACACAGAAAAACAGTTTGATGCAAGCCCTGACATTGGGAAAGAAAGTGATATTTTTGTCATAAAATTTAGATATGCTAAGACTTTACCTTGTGTCACTGATACCAACAAAGCCATATTTTGCTTTATAAAATGCCATTACTTTTACACTTGTGGGCATCTCACCCAAGCTCAATTAGTGTCACTTATATTCTGTGCAAACATCTCTGTGTGAACTACTGGAGCTGTGACAAATTACAGTAGCCAACAGCCTGTCAATAATTTTTAGATAAACTATACCCCATACATGACAGGCATCACACTGAATCAGAAATTGCACGTATAGACAAATCCTTGGCAGATGCCTGGTGGTAAAAATTATTCAGCAAATGCTGCAATAGATTATTAATTTAGTAATTATCAGAATAAAATAATTAATAAAATAATATTGTCAGTACCTAAAGTGATAACCTTCCTTGAGAAATTTTCACACATTTAAGTGAAAATCTTTCATAATTATGAGGTGTTTGGTTGAGAAATATGAAGGTTGAAGAAATGTGCTGATCTAGTTATAAAATTACTTATTAATTGATAAATAAAATAGCATGGCATTCTTAAAATAAATGTGTGTACTCAGAGGCAAGTGAGAAAGCTGAATGCTTTGAGTTAGCTCACTTATTGTGCATAGGAAGGAGATTGGGCGCTTCCCTAAATGGGTTAATTTTCAGGTCAGCCTGGCTCGAACTGTAGTCTGCAACAACTGCATGTTCAGAGTACATTGGACTTAATTGCTCTGGATAGAGAGGAAGCTAACACAGAAAACACAAACGCAGAACTATATTTGCCTATACAATTCTCTACATATTTTGACGAAAACAGAAATACAAGATCAGTGACTACTGTTACCTTCTATTTTTTTCCTGCCAGGATGACATGCATGTTTCTGCTGATCAACATTTAATAGGCGGAGTGATCTATTTTTAAAAGTAGAGCAGAGCCTTTCATACGGACTGGTTGTACTGAAAAGGGAAGAGAAAGGTCACAGATGTCATTTTGTGGTGAGAACATGCAGAATCTTATTGTAAGAGATGTCTAGCATGCATTAGTTTTCTTATCCTGTTGTTATATAGTTTGCTAATTCAATATGAAAGCGTCTTAAATGATAATGCTCTGAAAGAGTGTTATCAAACTAAGCCACTGTTGTTGCAATAAGAACAAAATAGAAAAGACGTTAAAGTCTGTTATAAGTCTGCTTTGACCTGATTAAAAGCCATGCAGCTCAGCCCTGAGGGTAGTCCAAGAAATCACACACCTCATTGTTCATCATGGGTCATGTTAAGGTCTTGGACTAAGATTTTGCTGCAAATCTTTACTAAATTACAATGGAAAAAAGAGCTTTGGAGGCTCAGTACTTGCTACACTCGCTTAAATGGATATTTGTTCTTTTCACCCACTCCATGAAGTAGTGCTGGTTTAAACAAAGTGGAAAGTAGCTTGCATTGAGGGATACATTCTTATAAAGCAGGATAGTCTTGTCCAGTTTGCAAAGCTCTTTGTTCAGGTGTCTCCTTTTGTGCACGTTTATGTCTGTAAGTATTTGAAATAAAATGAGGGCTCTATTGCAACCTAGCATGATGTCATGGATATGCGTTTCATGATACAAAGCTATGTAGGGCTTTTTAAGGATATAAAACCTGCTGGCTGAGACTGGATGCACCTGAACAGGATGTGGTCTCATTTGTATTGTCTGTTAAGGGTCGTCTTTGGGGAAAACTATTTCTAGAATCTCATCCAGGTGTTATCCCAGAAAGTACTAGTCACTTCACTCCAAAAGAGAACTTGGAACTGAAATAAAACAGTGTGGATAATGACCCAAGAGCAAACCGAGAATTAAATTACATGATAATACGGAAGTATGTAGTACACAATACATAGTTTGAAACTGTTAGAAATGCTTTCACTCAATCAGTGAAGGAAGAACTTTCGCTGGGTCAAACAGTGTGAGGGCAGTAGTCTGCTAATGCAGCAAGGGTACACACAAGAATGAATCTTCCCACTTCATTTTCCAGGAGAGATTTTCTCTCATCCTACTTAGAGCTGCAGTTTCTCCTTATGGAGAGCCACACCTTACAGTTTCCTTCTCCCCACTACTGAAAAAACAAAGGCTGATATCCATAATCTGGAAAGCCTTCCTTAGTCATAAGATGATTATGTCAGGCAAGTCTTTAAGTTTGAGATCAGTAGTTTCAAAATTTTCTTCCAAGATTTCTCTTAGGTCCTGATCCAACTTTGTGTACTGATTGCTGATTCATTGTCTCCTTTTTACCATGATGGAGAGATCTAAGTAGTCTTAAGGGGCAGTCTGAGGAGGAAGAGAAGCAGCTTGTGATTGAATGTGCTGATCTTTCTGACTTTTACTGTTACTACCCATGTATTTGTATACATTGTATACTTACCAACAAACAGTTTTCCAAAAGAAACTGTGAGTGGGATTCAGGTTCAGTTTAAGACATGTACAAGTAATCATCAACATATGTGTTACAGGGATCTAGCCAATAAATTAAATGAACCTTGCAATGTAGTTCTGTTCACCCCAAACTGACAATTGGTTAATTGAACATGCAGTATATCTTTGATCTCCATGGATTGTAAAAGTAATATTTAAACCTTCCTCACATGTAGGTACTTAAACAGGTCTTATTCAGGACCTGAAACCTGCCTGCCAGTAAAACTACTAATTTTCATTTGCTCCTACTTTATTCTACCATTTCATCCTCCCTAGTAAATAGTAACTTCCATAAATGTTTCTCTAAGTCTTAAAAGTGAGGCAGATTTTTAAATGAAAATATTCCTTGAAATTATATGATAAACGGAAGAACAAATAGCTGTATTTTCCTCTTATCTAAGCCAACATCAACCAAAAACATTTCAGTATCATCATATATTCACCTCTCAGTCTATGAAGTATTATTTGATATATTTTCTTTTTTGTTGTTGTTTTAAGATGGGCATACTTTATATGTATGTGTGCAAGGTGTTACCTATTTGGTCATAATTAAACACAAAAAGCATGTGATTACGTTAAATCCCACGTGATCACATCAAGGCAAATCCTTACTTCAAACTGAACATGGATACGATGAACCAAATGCTGCTTCACCAAGGTTCATTTCCTTACGAAAGTAAAATTTGGAGTAAGAAGTTGAATGCAAACTGCCATGGAAGCTGCATAACACCTGCCTAGTACCTTAAATTCTTTAGGAAAATAAGTCACATGGGAGAAGGATTGAATTTTGATCTGTGGAATCTACTAGTGCTCCTGCAAAGGTTGGGTGCCTGTCTGGGCAGTGACAAGAGATGTGTCACATGGGAAACACAAGCCACACAAGAATATCCTTCCAGTTTTCAGGTCTTCTGGGGGACATAGCATTAGAAAGTTTGTGACAGTCCTATATGTCTCTATACTAGGAGCAAAACCAAACTTCATTGGCTGTGATTTCCTTCATTTTTGTTGTTGCAGCTGTTTGGGGCAGTGTTGATTCTTTGTTATTATGCTAAGTAGAACTTACTATGTTTCATTCATCCAGGAGCAGCAATTGTAGCTTTCAGTGAAATTTCAGGATGTTTTGTAGCCATGTTGTGTGTCCATAATCTTTTTAATCTCATCATTATGATGAAAAAGTTTATTTTAGAAAACCCCAAACCTGATAAGACTTTCCTAGTTATTTGCATATGCCCTTCACATACAAGAGGATGCGGACAATAACACTGCTGCGGTGTGGCATAGCTAGAAAAGGAATTCAAGCAATAGGAGAGACAATTGAAGGAAGCTATTGACTCTTCTTTTGATCTAACAATAGATGTTTAGCAATTGTACAAAATGTATCTGTGCAGGTTACATGTAGTCTGCCCTATGATCGATGACACTTAATCAGTGCCTGTCCCCTTACCACGTGTCAAATCCTACCTCCTCCACTGGCTCCCCTCTAGACCTGCACAGTGAGAGGGAAGGGTCTTTTGGTGTCAAATTGGAGACCGACAAATCTCCCAGGGTAAATTCAAAACAGTGTTTGTTTTGAGCACAGACGAAATAACAAATTAAATACTAAGGTGCATACCGAGTTGCAACTTCCCAAAAGTGGAAAACCAGATGCTAGTCTATTCAGATCACAATCTGATACCCTCAAGGCAGCTGCACAAAACAACACAACTCAGATCCGATCCGATGCACCTTAATGCCATGGAAAAGGAAGGAAAAGAAGAGAGAGAGGAATAAGAGGTGTGGGAGGTAGGTGGGCAAGGGTGGTGGGGAAGAGAAAAATAGTCACCACTCCATGGGCCTCTGAAAGACGTGATCTTCAGGAGCCTGTGGTCCTGTGCTTCTTCTGCAGTATGTCTTCCGGCAGGTTTCATGGGGTTGTGGGTGTGTGTGCCTGCCTTCTTGGTGGGCTTCTATTTATAGGGCAAGTCCATGCCTCATTAGCATATGAGAGGTGGTCTTGCTATGGAACTTCAATGCATGTGCAGAAGCTCCTTTGGGAAGGTTCTGTAATTGGGGTTTGGGGCTCCAGCATCACTGGTAGTTCAATAGACCCTTGCCAGAATGACCTCTGCCTGAACTTTTTCGATCCGCCTGCTTTCCCCCTCCTTACTTCTCTAAATTATATCCACTTTGGTCTGAAAAAGAAAAAAACCAAACAAAATATTCTCAACCTATATTTATTTGTAATAATTTCATAGGATTTGTTCTTACATAAGGTTTTAATCTCTCATAGCTCATCTCCCTCCCTGTGGTTTATCCCATTGATGTATCTATAGAAAGGAATTATACTTCCACTTTGCCTTTTATTTGCTAAAATAAAAAGAACAACTTCTTTTTCTAAAATTCAATAGGCTTGCCAACCCTGGCCTATACTACTTTTATCTATACACTTTTTTTCTTGAAGATGATGGTCAGGATCTTATCTATAAGGAAAACAGCTACAACAAAATCTTGTTTGATTTGTCTTCAGTTACATCTACCTTTTCCTAAACTTATTTCATTGGTAAAATATAAACTTTCCCTTGCTAGTCAGTATGACCACTTTTTTTTTCCTTTTTTGCAGTTGGTGAACAGATAGAAAAACAATCTAGCTAAAACATCATTTCTCATTAAGTGATGATGGTCCTCGGAAATTTCATTATGAAATTTTGGTATAGTAACCAATCTAATCCTCAAATCATGTCATAGACAATGAGATAAAATGCACCTTCTGCAATTTTGCAGATGATGTGAAACTGAAGGGAGTGGCTGACACACCAGAGCCATCAAGGACCAGCACAGGGTGGATAAATGAGATGACAGAAAACTCAGAAGTTCAACAAAGGGAAATGCCAACTCTTGCCCCTAAGGAGGAATAACCCTACCCACCCCCACAGGCTGGAGGCTGACCATCTGGAAAACAGTTTAGCAGAAAAGGTTTTTAGGAGCCCAGTGAACACCAAGTTGATGATTTGAATCAGACAGAAGAGTTTAGATTGGGAAAAATCTCTAGGATCATCCTGTCCAACCATAAACCTAACACTGCCGAGCCCACCACTGAACTGTGTCCCTCAGTGCCACATGTGCCACATCTTTTAGATACTTTCAGAGACTGTAACTCAGCCACTTCTCTAGGCAGTCCGTTCCTATTCTCCACAAATCTCTCAGTGAATAATTGTTTCCGAATATGCAATCCAAACCTCTTCCAACGCAACTTGAGGACCTTTTCACTCAACCTATCACTTAGGAGAAGAAACAAACACTCACTTTGCTACAATCTTCCTTCAGGCAGTTGTAAATAGAGATAAAATCTCCTCTCAGCATCCTTTTCTCAAGACTAAACAATCTCTGTTCCCTCAGCTGTGCCCTGTAGTACTTGTTCACCAGCCCCTTCATCTGCTTCATTGCCTTTCTCTGAACACACCGCAGCAGCTCAATGTCTGTCTTGTAGTTAGTGGCCGGAAACGGAACACAGGTTCGAGGTGTGGCCTCACCAGTGCCAAGTACAAGGGGATGATGACCTCCTCAGTCCTTCTAGCCACATTATTTCTGATACAAGCCAGAAGGATATGGAGCTTCTTG
Organism: Geococcyx californianus; assembly: GCA_013389885.1. NCBI lineage: Eukaryota > Metazoa > Chordata > Aves > Cuculiformes > Neomorphidae > Geococcyx > Geococcyx californianus. The sequence goes on from VWPV01009780.1 coordinate 14,686, forward strand.
ACCACCTGAGCACATTTTTGGCTATCAGATGGCTATTGACCAGCACCCCTAGGTCCTTTTTCACTGGACAGCTGCCCAGACATTCATCCCCAAGCCTGTATCATTGCACGGCATTGTTGTCACCCAAGTGCAGGACCTGACACTAAGCCTTGATGAAGCCCATACTGTTGGCCTCAGCCCATTGATCTTGCTTGTCCAGATCCCTTTGAAGAACCTTCCTACCCACAAGAAGACCAATGCTCCCGTCCAACTTGATGTCATCTGCAAACTCACTGAGGATGTGCTCAATCTACTTGTCCAGATCATTCATAAAGATATCAAACACCACTGGCCCCAGCACTGATCCCTGGGAGACAACAGTTGTGAATGACCACCAAATGTATGTACACAATTAATAAGGACACTGGGAAACATATTTTGCTTTCAGTACCTTAGAAATCTTAGAATGCTTAGAAGCACACTCAATAATATTCTGTTCCAAGAGTTGATCACATACATACCTGCAAGGTTACATTTTCTTTGGACTTGTTGGTATCACAAAATATTTTGTGAAGGAAAAATCACTGGCTTTTCGGATTTTTTTAACTGTGATCAAAACAGTTGACCGAAGTTTGGAGTCTGCTTAAATCCATTTAAAAAAGTGTCCATTTCTTTCTGTGGCCTTAGGATTGGCCCTTTGTTTCACAGATTTTCGAAAAGAGTGAGAATATGTTCGTCTCCTCCTCAGCCACCAATATATCCTGCATCTGTATCTGTACTTATATATACCTACATAGAGTTGTTATCAGTCAATTAGCCCTCATATAAACTTGAAACCTTTCTAGACTAAATTATTCAATTGACTACACCAGCAAGGTCAGATATGATAAAGCTTTATATGTACATAATTGAAGCATGGATTCATGATGAATTCTCATTGCAGTTGTGGTACCATCTATCCCTTTTGAGATGAACTAAACCCTTACAAAGCTGTCTAGAAATGCTCTTTAGAAGTCTAAATCTGTCAGATTCTGACAGCCTGTCAGCCTTTTGTGCACAACTCAGCTGGAGTCTGTTCTACTTCCATATTTTGTCATCAATTCATTCATTATGTCTGAAATGTTAACATCGACCCCTAGCTGACTGACTTGAGGAAGCAACAATCAAGCTGAACTAATTAAAAGTGATAGTATAGCCCACCTGTTATTATACAGCATTTTCAATAGCAAAGTCTGAAGGCTTTTTATTGTGTAATTTTTCCTTCAGATAGTCTGGATTGTCAGAAGTAACTCATTATAGCTGTAGCACAAAATATTGAATATTGTTGTTAAACAAATATACTTGCAAAAATGCAAAAATGCAAAAATATACTTACATCACTAAAATGGAGTTTGTAACAAATATTCATTATGTTCGCATCCAAAAAGACCTTTTTTTACTTTTTTTCAAGCAAAATCAGAACATGTGTATTCTTGATGAAGGGAGACCTATGAATGCAAGGTTTCCAAAAAAACCCAAAGAACACTCACTGTTAGTTTAAGAGATGAAATAATATTTCACACTTACGTGCCTTCTCTGAGATTTGATAATAAAACATTTTGTTCTTTTTTTTTTTTTTAATAATAGAGTGCTTTTAATCAATCAAAAACCTTATGCAAAAGGTGTGTCAAATTCAGTCCGGTAAAAAGCAAGGTATTTTTGCATATGCTTAAAGAGCTGGTGACTATGGGTCTGTGAAACATTCAGATCCGCAGGTCTAGGCAAAACCTATTGAAAGGGCTTGGGACTATTGATTTAAATACAAGTGATTGCAACCCACCTAAGTTCCAAAGACATGCTCAGGACTGGTTTTGTGTTTTAAGTTTTCTCTTTATGCATGAAAATCTTAAGTAGGACTACTTGCTTGTTACAACTCACTTCCACAAAGGCTTAAAATACAAATAAAGAAAGAGTAAAGTATGGAATTAGTCCTAATAGAGCTGCAAAGCTGTAACAACAGAGAATCTAGCTATCTAATAATTTCTATTTAGTGTTGTTGAGAGATAATTGTCATGTGTACTCTCTCACTCCTGTAGAAATGTCTTTCATTTTTGCCTCTTGTCCTCTGTCATTTCCTACACAGATTTAGCAATGCAAAGGATATTTAAACCATCTGATCATTTATTAGCGCTAGGTAAACAGAAGTTTGAGCATTTCTTTTTTTTTAATGTACTTTCCCATCTTTTTTATTGTCATTATGCCAGCTTTCTGGCAAAAATGTTTTTATTGACAAAAAGACCTTCAAAATCTCAAGATCTGTAAATAACAATAGGAACATGTTTTCCTGAGAGATTTAACTCTGGCAGTTCTGCCCTGACTATTTTGAAAACTTAATATACGTATCTGCACAATACATTTTGTTGAATAATCATGAATTTTTGCAAGTGGAACATGGTTTTCTGACAGTCACAGTTCTTTGAAGAATGATTTTTGGGTCCAAGTTTTAGTCAGTGCCTTCCATATATATCTACTAGTCTGCTAAAAGCTATTACTCCTCTCTGTAAGTCTTATCCTTCAGACGTCATTTGAGTTCTGACCATGAGAAATGAGAAATATTCAATATTTCTCTGTTGTCAAAATTCACATGAAATGTAGGATTAGCTATTAAAGTTAATATTAAGACTAATAATTGTGACCATCAAATACTAAGGTAATACTGAAGCATCCATACATGGCTAAATTTTCCAGAACAAATAACCCTGAAAAGATCCTAAATGAAAACAAACAAACAAAGAAACAAATAAATAAATAAATAATGCACTGCATCAAGTATCTGAAAAAGTTTAAAAGGATTTTTCCTCTATGGTACAAGTAATATAGCTTAATTTTATTTTGAAATGGAATTCCAGCTGTATTTGAAGACTTAAGCTATAGGAACGCTTAAGTGACCCATAAACTTACATATAAAAAAATTGGTTGCCAGCAGCAGGAAAGGAGTTACAAAATCATTTTCATGTGATTTGATGGTCTGTTATGGTAAATAAAATAAAACAATTTCATATCAAATTACTTAGTTGTAGGTTAGGTAGACCTTATTATTCTCATACTTCACCACCTCAGAATATCATACAGCACCGTGTCACTTAACATCAGTTTGGCAGGAAAAGAGTGATCAGAAGCTTGTAGTAAACCCCTTATTTTCCTGGAAAAAAGAAAATACTTCCCAAAAAAATTTTCCCTCAGAAAAAAATCAATATAATTTAAAGTCAGCCTCAGCTCTAACAATATTGGAAAACAATTTAAAGAGGTGAAATTTATCTGACATTATAATCTTATCCTTTAAATCATATTTAACAGAGAAAAAAGAAGATTCACTGAAGGTGCTTGGGTGAAACATGTAAGGATGCTCCATGTATTTAAGCACACTTCTGCTGGCTTCTGAGCAGTTAACTATTTAAAGTGTGGGACAGAATGATGTTATAATGAAGGGGAATCAAATCACACAATACATGGATTTAAGAGAGGAGCACGACTTGCAATCTATTGATTTTAAGGCTTTTCAGAAATTCTTTGTGGAAAGTTTTTTTTTTCTTTTTTTTTCTTTTTCTTACTTCTGTAGATTTTGCAGACTGTGACAACTTATCTAGCCTCAGCAAATGCAGTCCCAGTTACAAATTTTCAGCATAATATGCCAACATCTGCCTGTAAATTTACAGGTGAAAACTATTGGGAGAAAAGGAAGAAAGGAATTCAGAGCAAAAAAGGAGCATGTAGATATAATAAAATCAAGAGATTGGTCTAAATATGACTGAATCTGGAGACTGCACCCAAAATTCAGAGGAATTTAGGATCTGATATTGACTCCAGTTTCATATTTTACAGGGGAATCCATCCCGTAATAAAGCATAGTAACAGAATTGTCATCTATCAAAGATAAATATAAAGAAAGAATTTCATGTCTACACTCACAGTTCCTGAGAGGCAGCCTTTGATGAAAGCATATCATTAACTTATTTGGTCAAGAAACCATTAATCATGCTGAATTACTTTTGGTGAAGCTTGGTATTTGAAGATATATAATCCTTAAGCTAGTCTTTAAAAACTGTCATTTATTCAAGAGCCAACACGGCATAATGTAAACATTTGGCTTCCACATTTCTTTTACATTCAAGTGTTATCATTAAATACAAAATTAACCACTATCATTTGAGAGGGTAGTTTAACAACAGTATTATTCATTTCTCATATATCAGATATTTTCCAACTGACACCATTTACTAAGGAAATAATACAGAAGTCATGCTATGTGTTTGTACCGAAATAAAAATAATCTGTTAGGTTTTCAGAGAAGAGATGATCTGATCTGGAGCAGCATTCATTAATGCTGCATTTCCCAAGGTCCTGAAAGCCAAGGTTTCTCTTTCAAGTGAATAGAAATGCTGCATCATCTTGGACCCTGTTTTATGTAATTAGATGCTTACCCAAATGGACTGGTCATTCAAACAGCTCCATAAATTGATTCTTTTTCCGTGTTATTGCTCATGCAATTGTGCAATCATGGTTTGAATGAATTTAAAATGCCATCACAAGGCTCTGAGTTTTCATGTGAAAAAGTCTACAAATGAAGGAAGAGGTCCTTAGGATAATTAATTTTTTTTTTTTTTTTTTAAAATGTACCAAAGCTGAAGTCCTATCTTGAGAATTTGGAAAGAAATCAAAAGTTGTTATATGTGCCCAAGAACATTTCACTGTCTTTCTGAGGTTTAGGGAGTCTTCTTGAATATTGCAGTATTTGTTTTACTTCTTTTATATTGTGGGTTTGTGTATGTTTTACAGATGTATTTAGTACTTCCTTTAATTGGGGACATATATCTGATATATTCACTAGACTGTGTTTAGCCCATGTCAATGCACAAACCAAACACAAAAATTCCAAGTTTCCAAAGAGTTTTTTCTCCAGCAATTGGAGAAAACTGAAGAAACTAGGAATCTTGTGAATTAGAAGCACTGATCTCTTGATGACAGACCACCTATCCCTTTTGAGTTCTGAAACACTTCTTTCATATCAGAAAACTACTATTTTAACATTGTTTCCCCTCCAGGTGAGCATCCCGTAACTCTGTTCTGTGTCATTGTTTCAGATGTCATTATATTTACATAATATTATCACACTTTTAAACAAGCCTGTATTCTAAGAGTTAGCAAAATGTGGTAAAGTCAGTTTTCCTACAGCATGCTTCTCTTCTAACTCATACTGTGTTTGGCTGTTGTCTTTTGAGCACATAGGTATGTTAAGTTGTTAAACCAGAATTCTACTCTTTTATGAACTACTTAACATACTGTCCAATGACAGTTCAAATTATATATCTGGAGGGAACAAAGTCAGTCACTGAACCCACATTTCCAGATGACAATCCCTGCAGGCCAAGAAGAGCTCAGCGTTAGAGTGGAGAGTTATGTTAGGACCTAAGTCACCTATGTTACTTCTGATGCATTTGGTGTTTTCAGATACTGATCTGTATTCACTGATAACTAGCAGGAGATGTTAAATCTATTTCATCATTTATACATAGGCCATTGAATAGTCATTGCAGAGAAATAATCATGAATCCTACTATTAAAATGGGGCAGCAGAGCTGTTGTTGGCTGGGACAGCCTTCAAATCATCAATATGCTTTCCCATTACCAATTACCCTTAGCAACTGAAATCTAAAGAATACTTTGATATAATCCCTGAAATGAGTTATTAGAACCAAAATCACAGAAAGATAAAATGTCTTTACACATATCTATTTCTATGAGGTTTTCAGACTCATTTCACATGAAGCAAAAAGAACATGTTCTCCTTTCTAACACTGTCAACCTTTACTATCACAAGTACTCCAAATTAATAATTATTTAGCTACTGAACAATTATGACAGATGATTAATTGATCACAAGGAGCTAGTTCTCACAGTGCTATTAATCAGTATGTCATCAAGCAGAAGGAGAAGGTAAGCAATCTATATCTGTTACAAACCATGTAAGAGACACATTACTCAGTCAGCATGAAAAGGTCATTGTGCAGCTGAAAGCAGGATGAGCAGACTTAGCTAGATTGATGAGAAAGGGTTATTTTGTGTATTTATTATCAGGGGAAAAAAAATACCATTCTGTCTGTACAAACACTGTAAATAACTCATTTACCAAAACAAAATGCTAAGAAAAGAGCAGGTTGCCAAACTGTCAACAATGCTTTAGCCTTCTATATTTCAAAGATTACCAAACGGGTTATGGGGTAAAGGAAGATGCTCTCCCCTCCCACATATCTGTGTTTTCTTGCTAGAAGAATATTTTGCAGTTGTGGCCTCTGGACATGGCAGGGGTTTATTACCTCCTCTCCTGACAATTACCATGTAATTCATTAAACACTGCTCATTACTGTCAGCTGTAGGGGGAAGTCGATTTGGTAAGAAAGAGTGCAGGGATAGGACTAGGCTGAGAAGGAAAGAGTAAAAGCAATTAATTTATGCATGCTCAGCAGGGTACTGGAGTTGTAGCCCAAATGGAGAAAGCATGGATGGCATTGATCGTAGGACAGCGAGGACAGCTTCGTTTCCTCACTCTTGTAAGCTTCTTAGGTCTGTTTGTATGCAGGAACTTTGAGGTTGGTCTACAGTTAACCGCAGTTGTGATCTCTTTCTGTGTGTGTTTCAAGATAACCAGAGGCTATTGTGCTAATTGCATGGCAATTACAAATAACCTTGAATCGGGAGCTTATAAATATAAAGAATCTTTAAGAAACATTAAATCAGGGATTGAGAAGACTTTCAATCTGCCAGGCACTGACAGATGTAATATGTTTTACCTAGTGGGAGCTCAGAGAACAGGCACAGTAAATTTCATGTTGCTGTGTATGCTTCCCAGTCCAGTGTGCTGTGCACCCAGGCTTGGTGATGATATGAACGCTGTCGATGCTTTTCGCCAGAGGGAAATATTGTTCAGAAAGCTTCTCCCTGGGTTGTCTGTGTTAAATTTTTGGTTGGTATGAATACTACTGTGTCAATGGTAAAAACTTTTTCAGCCTTTTCTGACCAGTGACCAGTGCTTTAAGACATAGGAATCCATAATTAGTTTCATTTAACCCATGCTTACCCAGCAGCCAGTTTTCCCCTTCCAGTTCAGTGCTGTAGATGTTCGGATATCTTAGTGGAGAACCATGTTTGGACTAATTTGTCTTGCTGTCAGAGAAGGTTTTTTAGCTGAAACGCAGTATCACACTGTTGCAGGTGTGGTTTCCAGCTTTTTCTGCCACCCAGCTGGCTTGCGACAATGGCAGAAAGAGCCTGGATCTGTCCACAATGAATTTGCAAAGGTCCCTTAACTACACCATAAAGATTTTTCTTGATTTCTTTTTGTACCTCAGTGTCACATTGTGAAAAAGGATGTGTAAAAGGATGTGTTATGGATTGTGCAAAAGCCTAGGTAAATGTTTCTGGGTGTGACTTTACAGGTCACAAGGGATTTTTTTCTGGATTTTTGCAATGAATGCAGAAGGGGGAAAAAGAGGCAACCAGAAAATACACACCCAGTTGTGCCTTGAACAGACAGCTAATTCATTAAATGGCATTATATAATCTTCCTCTGACTCTTCACCTATTTTAGGTATTAGACTAAATAAATAAATAAATAAATAAACAAACAAACATTATCCTTACTCCACAGATTACCTCATCTTGTACTTCTGATCAGTAGACCATTATACTGGTAGATATATATCTACTTAATCCATTTATTTAATTACTAAAAATGATTTCAGTTGGTTTAATAAAGAGAACTTTAGATTCTTTCCTAATGGAAAATGCCAATGCACAGAAAATGATTATTATGTAGAAACTGCCTTTTTCACTGACGGAAAATTTAAAAGCAGCTCTGTTACTTACTTATTCATTACTGTCAGATAATTTGTTTACTGGGAATCTTACCAACATTTAGGTGGAAATTTAAAACACAATACTGTAATGATTCTTAATCGTTCTTTCACTATGAAAAATTTTTACTTATCTGCCGCTCTCCAGTTTAATAACTCCTACGCAGTGAGTCATACTCCAGCCGTCGCTGTTTATCTTGACCTTCCTTCATGTCTAGAGTCACAAAGAGGCATCATGCAATTTGCAGAAATATCAGATTGAGAAAATGCAGCCAGTTGCTTCCAAATTTCTCACATCTACCTTAGGCAAAGAACTTGCAGGTAAATTAGTGAGACTTTGGCATAAAAATACTCATGAAAAGTGTGAAAATACAAAATGCAATCAAATTGTAAAACATAGGAGATGATAGGAAACCCCTCCTCCTAGAACTCTAAAGAGTGGGACTGTATAGTTAGGAGATGTCCAGAACCATGTAAACTCTGGCACAGTTACAAAACAAGAGTCACATTGTGATCCAAAGGACCAGAAAAGCAATTAGTAGAAAGGAAGGATAAGCACTGAGCACAAAGACTAATATTTGACAAACAGATAATTTCACCAGGGTTTGTCATACAAGTTTCTGTGTGATTCCTGATAAAGCAGAAGAATTCATCTACATACGTGGACAAATTTGAACGTGCAAATGAATTTACATGTAAATATAAGACCAGCACTGAGCTGGCCTAAAAGCTGAGCAAAGTAAAGCATGTTTTCATGGTGTGCCCTAAACTAATATAATACAGCACCCTCTGAAAATACTGTGATATAAATCACACAACAGAGTGAGCTCACTGTGATGGCAATTTTACAAACTTTATTTATTATTTCTCAAATACAAAGTGTATATAGATGTCATTGATGGGAAATAAACACAGCATTGCTTTTTCTACTTAGATGTTTTAACGCTACTAGAGTGAATATATTTTCTCTTTCAGTGTTCATGTTATCAGGCAACCATATGAACATTGCAATTGCTTTACACCGTTGCAGTGAAATATACAGGACCTAATTTACCATGTGGTTGCTGTAATCTAATACCACTCCAGCTCCACTGTTGTCTTCAGAACGAAATCAGGAGAGCAGAGGAGACCGAAATTGTTATATTTGCTTTGGAAGAAATAAAAAAAAAAAGCTACGTTTCTGAACTCTTTACAGAATAACAGAATAGGTTGGAAGGGATGTCTTGACATCATCTATTCCAACCCCTCCTGCTAAAGCAAGTTCACCTACGGCAGGTTGCGCAGGATCACATCCTGGAAGGCTTTGAATATCTCCAGAGAAGACTCCACAGCCTCTCTGGAAGACTCCATGGTACTCTGTTACCCTCACGATAAAGAAGTTTTTCTTCATGTTAAGGTGGAACTTCCTGTGTTCCATTTTGTACCCATTCCCCTTGTCCTGTCACTGGGTACTGTTGAGAAAAATCTGTTCTCATCCTCTTGACACTTGCCCCTTAGAAGTTTAACTCAAAATTCTCAAAGTTTTCCCAAGCTTTTTTATTTCATAGGCATAAATTTGGTAACTGAGATATGGCTTCCAAGTCCATATGCTTTTTGGAAAAAGATACAAGGAAAACCACAATGAGAAGTTTAAATTTGTATGCTATTGCATAAGAGGTATTTTTTTAGTGCAATTGCACTTCAAAACTTGGAATAAAATGATAGTATCTGTGGAAAAAATAACTGATTTTTTTTTTCTTCCTAAAGCAAGCCTTTAATAGGAAAACATCTTGATAGCTATGTAAATGTTTGGAAAACAGGAGTCCTGTTTGTTGCATATTTTCTAAAGGGTAATAGGACTTGTGTCCTTCCTTTCTTGCTAGGGGCAGGCTTATATAAAACCACAAAAATTGCAGCTTATATTCCATCTAATATTGTAATCTTTTAAAAAAACACCAACTGAGATGTCAGAAACTCAGGGTGATGTGGCTTCAGGTATGGTATAAAGAGCAGTAGGAAATGTACTTTTAAAAAGCCAAGATGCTGTTTTCCTGTAGCTCAATTTGCCCCTTTCTGAGCCAGAGCATTACTTCTCCAAAATTGTGTTGGCTTGCTTTTCTTTTTTTTTTTTCATAAGCACCTGAGGGAGACATTTAAATTTAATCACATTCAGGTTCTGCTCTCATCATGGTGATGGTAAAACAGGTGTGGATTGGAAGGGAAGACAGATTTTGCTGATTTGTGAGATCCTATCACTCAGCATCTGTTAGCCAAATTGCCAGCTAATCATCTGTGAAAAAAATAAAATCTTGTTTTGACAAGGAAAGCATTTCATCACCTGTGGAAATTGCCTCCTGAAATTCATAGCCTGAAGCTCAAATCTCTGTAGGAACTGAAAGGACAAATTGTCATCTGTATTTCCAGTCCCTTTTTTTCAAAACTCTGGTGATTAAGTGGATACCCTCATTGAAAGATACCCTGGAATTTAATTGCTAGCCCTGCTTTCTGAAGGTGGTATTTCTTAGTGCCCATTAAAGAAAATGTCTCCTCCATAGTGGGAAGCATAGGGAAGTTTGCTGTTTGTTTGGTCAAACTGAGACGCTGTTCTGTCCATTTTCCAGTGTGGCTGGGCACCCAGGCTGTTGTGGTTCAGCAACCAGATTGTACTGATGTTAATGAGCCTTACTGAAGAGCAAAGCCATTAAGCATGTTTGAAAGGCCTTTGCCTTGGATCTGGTTCATACATCTCTGGCAAGGAACACGGATGAAACTAGGAAGCAACGTTCTGTACCTGGCTGTATGTCCAGAGACCTGAAGAGTTTAACAGGCTACTATAAAGATTTAGACATTTTTATGAGAAAGTGAAACATGGACTTAAAAAGAAGGAAAAAAAATGCCACCCGAAAAACAAAACCAAGGAATCTTGAAATATAACACATTCTCTTTCTAATGGGAGACGTTTCATAATTTCATACCGCACTAGCATCTTCCCCTGAAGATGCTATTATCCACTGCCAAAGTAAAAATTCTTCACTGGACGTTCTGCAAACTATTGTGTCTCCTTCTCTGCTTGTTGTAAGCTCTTTCACCTTCACAGGTACCTGTGTGTGTGAAGAGCAAGATAAACAGAAATGAAATTTCATATCTTATTAAGGGAAAGCATTAACAAATCCTTCCTCAAGAGTGTGTTTGCTGCGTGCCTTTGCGTTGACACCAAGCAAGCAGTCCAGGTGACTGGTCTCAACAGTGCTTGTGCTGTGGTGAATGAGATGTACAAGAAGCCTTGTAGATCCTCAAAACCACAAAGGAAAGCAGAAGAGCAGATGAAGAATCTTCTTGTGAAGTGCACAATCCCTGCACTTCAGGCAGGTAGTAGTCTGAAACAATAAAACACCTGGAAAAAGGGCTATCTGTGAAAGACTTTCTGCCCCCAGATTTGGGTACATACTGATCAAACTTCCTGTGTGTTAAGAGCAATATGTAAATTGCTTGAGTGGTCTGAAAGTCATCTGCTTCAACCCTACCTTGGTAGATTGGTTCAGAAATAAGTTCAGTGTAAGTACATACTATTAGGTACTATTATAGTACATACTATTTCTTTCAAGAGTTAGGGGTCAGGCAAAGTACTGTAGTAGGTTTAGGGGAATTTCCCCGCTGATCTGACAAATGAAAGCTTGTGGGTTATTGAAAACATGAATGGTGCAACTAGGTAAAAATGTCCTTTTTAGAAGCTGCGGGTTGCCTGCAGGTCTCAGAGAATGGTTTGCATCCACTGTGTGGGACTCTACACTGTCAAGCTCAGTAGGTTANGGCTTTGAATATCTCCAGAGAAGACTCCACAGCCTCTCTGGAAGACTCCATGGTACTCTGTTACCCTCACGATAAAGAAGTTTTTCTTCATGTTAAGGTGGAACTTCCTGTGTTCCATTTTGTACCCATTCCCCTTGTCCTGTCACTGGGTACTGTTGAGAAAAATCTGTTCTCATCCTCTTGACACTTGCCCCTTAGAAGTTTAACTCAAAATTCTCAAAGTTTTCCCAAGCTTTTTTATTTCATAGGCATAAATTTGGTAACTGAGATATGGCTTCCAAGTCCATATGCTTTTTGGAAAAAGATACAAGGAAAACCACAATGAGAAGTTTAAATTTGTATGCTATTGCATAAGAGGTATTTTTTTAGTGCAATTGCACTTCAAAACTTGGAATAAAATGATAGTATCTGTGGAAAAAATAACTGATTTTTTTTTTCTTCCTAAAGCAAGCCTTTAATAGGAAAACATCTTGATAGCTATGTAAATGTTTGGAAAACAGGAGTCCTGTTTGTTGCATATTTTCTAAAGGGTAATAGGACTTGTGTCCTTCCTTTCTTGCTAGGGGCAGGCTTATATAAAACCACAAAAATTGCAGCTTATATTCCATCTAATATTGTAATCTTTTAAAAAAACACCAACTGAGATGTCAGAAACTCAGGGTGATGTGGCTTCAGGTATGGTATAAAGAGCAGTAGGAAATGTACTTTTAAAAAGCCAAGATGCTGTTTTCCTGTAGCTCAATTTGCCCCTTTCTGAGCCAGAGCATTACTTCTCCAAAATTGTGTTGGCTTGCTTTTCTTTTTTTTTTTTCATAAGCACCTGAGGGAGACATTTAAATTTAATCACATTCAGGTTCTGCTCTCATCATGGTGATGGTAAAACAGGTGTGGATTGGAAGGGAAGACAGATTTTGCTGATTTGTGAGATCCTATCACTCAGCATCTGTTAGCCAAATTGCCAGCTAATCATCTGTGAAAAAAATAAAATCTTGTTTTGACAAGGAAAGCATTTCATCACCTGTGGAAATTGCCTCCTGAAATTCATAGCCTGAAGCTCAAATCTCTGTAGGAACTGAAAGGACAAATTGTCATCTGTATTTCCAGTCCCTTTTTTTCAAAACTCTGGTGATTAAGTGGATACCCTCATTGAAAGATACCCTGGAATTTAATTGCTAGCCCTGCTTTCTGAAGGTGGTATTTCTTAGTGCCCATTAAAGAAAATGTCTCCTCCATAGTGGGAAGCATAGGGAAGTTTGCTGTTTGTTTGGTCAAACTGAGACGCTGTTCTGTCCATTTTCCAGTGTGGCTGGGCACCCAGGCTGTTGTGGTTCAGCAACCAGATTGTACTGATGTTAATGAGCCTTACTGAAGAGCAAAGCCATTAAGCATGTTTGAAAGGCCTTTGCCTTGGATCTGGTTCATACATCTCTGGCAAGGAACACGGATGAAACTAGGAAGCAACGTTCTGTACCTGGCTGTATGTCCAGAGACCTGAAGAGTTTAACAGGCTACTATAAAGATTTAGACATTTTTATGAGAAAGTGAAACATGGACTTAAAAAGAAGGAAAAAAAATGCCACCCGAAAAACAAAACCAAGGAATCTTGAAATATAACACATTCTCTTTCTAATGGGAGACGTTTCATAATTTCATACCGCACTAGCATCTTCCCCTGAAGATGCTATTATCCACTGCCAAAGTAAAAATTCTTCACTGGACGTTCTGCAAACTATTGTGTCTCCTTCTCTGCTTGTTGTAAGCTCTTTCACCTTCACAGGTACCTGTGTGTGTGAAGAGCAAGATAAACAGAAATGAAATTTCATATCTTATTAAGGGAAAGCATTAACAAATCCTTCCTCAAGAGTGTGTTTGCTGCGTGCCTTTGCGTTGACACCAAGCAAGCAGTCCAGGTGACTGGTCTCAACAGTGCTTGTGCTGTGGTGAATGAGATGTACAAGAAGCCTTGTAGATCCTCAAAACCACAAAGGAAAGCAGAAGAGCAGATGAAGAATCTTCTTGTGAAGTGCACAATCCCTGCACTTCAGGCAGGTAGTAGTCTGAAACAATAAAACACCTGGAAAAAGGGCTATCTGTGAAAGACTTTCTGCCCCCAGATTTGGGTACATACTGATCAAACTTCCTGTGTGTTAAGAGCAATATGTAAATTGCTTGAGTGGTCTGAAAGTCATCTGCTTCAACCCTACCTTGGTAGATTGGTTCAGAAATAAGTTCAGTGTAAGTACATACTATTAGGTACTATTATAGTACATACTATTTCTTTCAAGAGTTAGGGGTCAGGCAAAGTACTGTAGTAGGTTTAGGGGAATTTCCCCGCTGATCTGACAAATGAAAGCTTGTGGGTTATTGAAAACATGAATGGTGCAACTAGGTAAAAATGTCCTTTTTAGAAGCTGCGGGTTGCCTGCAGGTCTCAGAGAATGGTTTGCATCCACTGTGTGGGACTCTACACTGTCAAGCTCAGTAGGTTACTTAGGAGCAACAAGCTGCTTTAATATCTCATAACTCCAGACCTCACTTAAAAAGGTAGGGCTGCAGACAACAGCAGTGTGGAATGTACTTATCTATGAATTTCTAGACACGATTTGTTGTGTATTCAACAGCTGCAGATGGGAATCCCATGTGGAAAAGCTTGCTGCTCAGAGCAGGTCACCTAGTCTGGTTTTCATGCTGCACACCCTTGATGAGCCTCTGAAGATCTGGTCACTTGAGTTGTTCTCAAAGTAAATGGAGTTCTCTTAAATAGCAGAATTTTCTGTTCCTGTTCAAAGGGATAAAAGACATTTGAAAATACTAGAGAAAGAAAATGGACCTAATTCATTAATGTTGATCAGCTTTGCAGCAGTTGAATTAAGTAATGAGACAGAGTTAATTGGGTGGCCGTGAGCAACAGATTACTATGGGCTTAGCAAACAGAATTCCTACAAGTATGAATGCAATGTATGCAAATAAATCTATTTGGTTTTTTTTCAAATATTTGTTGCTTTCAGGTTAATTACTTAATTTACATTATAAGCAGCCTTCACTGAGAAAGACTTTAGTAGGGATAAAAGTATGCTTGTTTACTCAGTAAAATTTTGACAAGGAAAGCTGAGTATTGGGACAACAATGCTGTCTGTAATTAATTTGGTTTTCTTCACAAACTTATTCTCTTCTTTAAAAAAAGATGAGAGGTTACTATTAAAATTATTTTTCTTATATTTATTTAAAATATTTATTTATTATTCACAAAATACTTATAACTTGATTACTGTATATTTTCAATGTCTAGATTTTTGTAGCATACAACCAATTTAATTAATGAATTTCTATTTTCTTCAGATCTAAATTTCTGTTTAGCATGGTTCATGGATAAACTGATGAATTTTGCTCCAGAGGAAGCTGTATTTCAGTGCTGGGGACATTTCAGAAAGGACAGGTAGTCTTGTGGTTAACATACTTATTTGTGACTCAAGAAATCTTCTCATTGTTCATAGTCCCTTTATTTCCCCATCTCAAATATTTCATTTTCAGTAAAGGAATAAAAATTTTTTCCATACTCTCCAGAATTTTTTTCAGGAAGTTTTTGGATGAAAATGTACATTAATATTATAACTGAGAAATAAAACAGACTTTTTCAAAACACATAACCAGCGGTTAAATTATATTGCAACAACCATGTTTTAGCACCATCTAGCTATCTTGTTAGGTAAGTCACTAGCTGTATAATACTTATGAAATATGATCCTAGTCTAGAAAAAATTAGCTGAGGAAGTTGATATTAAAATATAGGTAAATCTTTGCATGTTTTCAAATGACCAATGTTAAAATCAATTAGTCCTCAAATTGGCATCTGTGTCTTAGCTTAAGATGACAGTTTACTTCTCATAATTGCAAGGATTTTGTAGATGAGTGAAATAAAATAGTTTTCACCATAAAGCACTACTGCAACTCAAGCCATGACACTGTTTCAGCAAGAAAAGTCAGTGTGTGTTTTTAGAGTCTGGTTTCTTATCTGTACAAGATCTTTGAATTCTCTATAAAATATGGATTTTGAAAAAGTTTGCCAATAAGCAGATGTAACATCTGAGATAAGTGTTTGTGAGCTTAGTCTATGTGTCAGAGCATTTTCAGAAAAATCATCATATAAACAATTATCCACACTAAGGACAGTGGCTCCAGGCAGCTATGTCAGAGACTTATCCTGTTCATGAGTATAAAAGTTATCCATCCCTCCTCATTGCTGACAATGGGATGGTTAGTAAGCTACTTACAATGTTGTTTGGTTGCAGTGAGTGTTTTTGAGGAAAGAGGAAACTTAAGGTGAAAATATACCAAACTGCTTAGTTTTCAGTGATGTGACAATGAAATCACAGATGAAAATAATAGAGTGAAGAAGAATCAGCATGTGAATAAAGATGGTCGACATAAATATTACCTGCTGTGCATCTTCTGTGAAATTTCTATATTGAATTGGGAGTTGTGATGTTAATTGTTTTGGGTCCTGATCAAACACCCACTGCGTACAGCAAGAGTTTCCAGAGGACTTCTTCTATAATTTATTAATTTTTTTCTTAAGCACTTATTTTGAATTAATAATTGAATTTTTATGACTAGTACTGGGACTTGACTAGAAAACCGATTTGATGAATTTGTTCAGGCATTTGAAAGCGGTATTTGTGAACAGTTTTAAAATAGATCACTAAGTTCAAGCACACATCATCTGAACATTTGTTAACCCTGGTTAAATATGCAAATTTTTCAATTTTTTTTACTGTTTTTTTTAAATAATAGTTTGGTGAAATAGCTGTTATAAGCTAGTCCTTATTTGTTACACTGTTAGCAATATGTGGGGCCAAAACAACAATAAATGAGATGCAATAGATCCTTCAGTACTGAAAGAGGACTTTCTGCATGTCTGAAAGAAAACCCAATCTCGTGGAGTCTTTCTCATTTCTTGAAGAGCTGAGATATTTAAATGTAAAAACTATTGAGGATATTAGCTGAGAAATACAGAATTAGTAAGTCACTTAAAAACTGATTCCATCAATTAGGTGTTACGGGTATGTAGGGAAGCTTACTTTCCTTGTTGTGTATGTGCAGTGTATTTTAATAATTTCCACTGTGTAGATACAGTTATTGAGCAGAGGTTCTCTGCTGTCAGGATAACTACAGGATTATAGATACTCAAAATGCATGTAATGTCAAATATTTCAGCCACTGAAATGTTTTGCCTGAGGCATTACAAGGCTCATTCATTTCAGAGCTGGTGATTCTTGTTGTTGCACTGCGAGCAAAATTTCACCACATCGTGTTAGAACTCTGCATAGGTTTCTGAGAGCATAACATGTTGTAAATTATCCTGATTTACTGAAGGTTACTGTGTGATGGGAGAGGGCAGCGGACTTAAAAAAGCGCCTGTTAGGCAGATCAAAGAGCTATGGGGGGTATGTTTTCTAGGCCCTGGACCAAGCAATAACAAATCCATGTATAGAAAAATGCTATTTATATAATGGAAATATTCTTCCAACACTTTAAGAAAACCAGCTAAATCCCATATCTAAATATGAGAAAGCGCTCTTCTTTCAGGAACGAAGGAAAGGGCAAGCCTGTAAGTGACAGGCTGTCAGGTTTGCATTAACTTTGAAGTTCATGGCTTTTACAGGTTGAAGAGATTAGTATTTTAAAATGACATTCATATTTATCACTCTCGTGTAGTCAATCTGGTGCACAGGAAAGCACTAAAGTAAATATACATCTGGTTAACAGCAGAAAAAATGTTTTCTGTGAGAGACCTCAAATGACCCGAACCACAGTATGTAAGCTTGTATGTATGACTGTTCATTCACATGGGCAGCAATAGTTCCATTCGTTATTATCTATTTTATTAGTTTTCATTTGTTCTGCGTTCTGACAGTGCCTAAAGAGCATGACGGCATTTGAGGAGTTGTGGGTTTTTTTACATTGTTCAAGAAGTGAAGTACCTTATTAAATTGATGCTTTGCAGGCCAGTTTCTTTATGAAGATCTAATAAACTGTTGATACACTTATCTCAGATTTTGGGGTGTGCTTTCCATCTTGATGAGAACTTGCAAATCCCATAAAGTAAAATGATCAGAGGCCTATCTGACTCTTCAGCAGTGAACAACAAGACTTCGGAAACTGTATCCAGACCATCATGTTTCATAGCTGCTGGTGGAGCTTCCTGCCACTATAGCATTCAATAACTTTCTGAGCTAAAAGATTAAAACTGCCCATTAGCAGGAAGCATGTCATGCTTCTCAATGCTGTCACCAGAAGCTGTTGCTTCAGGCAACGCATCCTTCTTGGTAGCTGCCTTTTCTGCTTTTGTCATCTCCTATGTCTAATTTTCTCACCTGATAAACTCAAATTTCCTGTTTCTCTTAGAGACTGGTGTCTTGTTGGTGCAAATAATACATCAAGGGAGAGCTGTTGCACTGGCGGGTAGCAAAGGAGCTTTCCAACAAATTATTACCTTGCTACCTGAATGTTTCCTCTCTCATGCTGACATTTACCTCCTCTGCAGTGCTGTGTTACAGCGGTAAGAGAGGAAAAGACTGTTGTACTGGACTATAAATAGGTATAAGATTTGGGTTTATTATATTTACTAAATATGTATAAGATCCAGGTGTAATTTTGAGGACAAAATTGGTTGCTCAAAAGATCTTCCATCCAAGATATGTAGGAGATATAAAAGATTCATCAACCTGCAGACTATTAAAAAAAAAATCCCATGAACATATAGAGGGATTCCTTAATTTTTGAAGTTAGTCTCACTAGCTTTTGTCCACAACAAATGCTAGTTCTGTGCTGTGACAGACAAATGCTGGGGAATACTGAGGAGTGACAAAACCCCGAGTTGTTCAAACCCGAAAAGATATCCTACTTGATCTTCAAATGACACAAACCTCTCAGATTGGTATCTTCTTAAAAATCCTCATGCCATGAGCTGAAAGAGAAGATATCAAAACACAAGATGGCCTTTGAACATCAGAAAAGGGCTTAAACTGGGAGGAGGGTACTTAAATACACACAATGTATGTCTACCTTTTTACTCTTACGGGTATATTCCTTCCTAAGAAAAACAGGCTAAGAAGCAATATTTAAAAAATATGTGTCTCTTGTACTTTAAATTACTTTAATCAAAAGTGTATTTTGTGCAAATAGCATTTCAGCCACTTGCTACCATTAATCCAATTGAGCTGTCAATGTAAAGGAGTCGCATGCCATGTAAATATATGTTGCTCCAGCAGTTGCCAGTGGCTGATACACAGCATGAGCTGTGCAGGCTTACAGCTATCCACGCTTTCATGGCTTTTCACAGTGACCCCATGCTCAGACTTCCATGACCTGCTTTCATTCAGGACTGTAAAGTCAGCTTCACCTCCAAGCTGCTCTGTGGGTAGATGAGGTCCTGGGTCTTTCAGGAAAACATCAGACATCATTGTAACGGCATTAAAGGAAACAAAAATCGTTTCCTTTGAGCAACAAATTATACCAGCATTAAGCAACAATTACTGTAATGGAAATTTTTGAAGCAGCAAGGTATCAGACAAGCTGTGTGCATCTGGTCTGTTCATCTGTTTCTTTGGAAAGTGCTTCATAGAGTGAGAACAGAACAGCGTTTTTTCTCATATATTACTAGGAGGAAAGCAGAGGATGCTGTTCCTCCTCATAAAGTTAATTTTTAGCCTCTTGAAGGAAAAAAAGCATGACATTTAAACACATCCTTATTTATCTGTAAGTATAGACTAAAGTTCATGTTGTAATTGCAGCAGATATACATAAAGTCAGATTGAGAAAAACTAGGTACTGCAAGAGTAAGTCTGTAATCATTTAGTAGTTGAGAGTCTGTTAGGAAGTCCCATGCTGCTAAAACATGCCATCTTGTAAATGAGATGTAAATTGGAGGTCCTGACTGTTTGCGATCATTAAAGATTATATAAAGAATAGTGGTGGTGAACTCTAATGTTCTGCCAAATTCTGATGTTTTTTGTTTTTTTATTCAGAATGGATAAATTCCACTTAGAATGTGGTCAGATTATTCATCATCCCTGTCCTAAAGTTTGGTAATGTAAATTGCTAGCTTTCACTCCCTAAATTAATGTAAGTTAGCAACTATTAAGTTACATTAAAGCCTTGTTTCTATATTCTGATAGCTGAACAGGCAATTTAATTCTTTGTGCATTTGGCTGAAAGATAAACTGCAGTGCTGGACAACACAAGTAATCTTAGTCTACTTCTATGCTATATTTTCCAGCACTATTGAAGGTAGTTGGCAGTCACTGGATTCAACCCAGGGAAGATTAAATAGTACTTGCACAAACACACACCTGCAGTTTTTATGGAGAGCAGGAACCTGTTTGAGAAAAGCTGATGAATAGTATTGCTTGGTGACTTCTTGCATCATATGCAAAATTATTATGTGATTATGTCTGAGAGAAAGCTTCAGGGTTAATACTTGGTTGAAAAATGCAGAATAAAAAAATATACCAAAAACCTTCTAGTATGCTAGTTGATTAATTATCAGCCTGTAGAGAGCTTTTTTGTTTCACATCTTAGTGTTATCGATTTAGCCCAGACATGACTGGTTTTTTACCTTTGTTTTGAAATTGTTTCTAATGAAAAACAGAGAAACCTACGTATTTCCCATTGAGGTTTGTTTTGCTTTTCATCTCCTAATGGTTTTACTTTGTCCAAGTCTGGGTAGTTGTGGTAATGGCTCAAACTGAAATGTCATCCTGTCATTGTCACTATTTGAGACAAGAGCCTATTTTTGACTATCTCTGAATTTTCTAGCATTATGTTCAGATAAATTCTCAGCACTTGAATATGTGCTTGAAGACAGTCCCTCAATTAAATACTCTTCTAAATATAAGATATTAATGAATTTTATGGTTCAGATGTAGTACCCATTCAACTTAATCTAGTTTAAACTACATGGACTACAATAACCAGGGGCAGAAAAAAACAGGTCTGTCTGCTGTGGGCTAATTGTTGTATACATTCTATAGATAACTGACAAAAGCGATGATGTTCAACAAATGTACAAGATTTTTATGTTTCACATATTCAAAATCAGGTATAATCTTTGGCCAAGATATCATCCATCTCTCACACATTCTGTATACTTTAATATTGTTTCTATAGTATCTATATTCCTTCTAGGAACATAACTCATCTGACTTTAATAATTCCAGGAAAAGCAAAGGCTACCACTATCATGATAATCTGATCTAAGAAAAATTGCTAGAAAAATTGCATCTTTAAGCTATTGACTCTTATTATAGTTTTGTCAGCAACACTGAAAGGCCTGTCAATATCATCAGCTATCTCTTTTAACATTAACATTGTGCCATGACTGATTCACTTCTAGTTCAATAAGACATACTTCTGAAATTCCACTTTCCAAATGGTTATTTTTCAATTCCTAAGACACTTTTTGTGGCTTTCCTTTGACTTCTTCATATCACTGATGTATTCATTGACCAGGAAGGGTGTTGGTCCTAGATTTATTATTCTTGTAGTATTTCTGTGGTTGCTTTTTAGAGGCAAGGTTAAAAATCCTAAGTTTTATGTGATGACCTTTTAATACATCCAAGGATTAAATTTTTTTCTCCTTTACATTATATTGAAAATTTGAAGTCATTGTTTGTGGTCAGTTCTACAATAAGGTTGTTTAGAAATGGTTTTCAGGCTGAAGGCTCTGCTTCTTCATCCTGCTTAGTGAAAGAATCAAGGACTTTCCTCCAGCTGCCTTAGAACCCTATTGGTTTTCTTCAGCTTGTGAACTTAGAGTGCACAGAAAGGTGCTACAGCTAGCAACGAGCAACTCAGCAACAGAAACGTCACTCCCAACATGAAGGCAGGTGGCATTTTAAGAATTAATCCTTCTAGATTTATCTAGAGAAGATTCCAATATTCATAAATCAAATACAAGAAAGATCAGGTAAAAGGCTGCACTCACAGCCTTGGGTGCACTCACAGTGCTAAGTACACTGTTATAAAGGGATTATTTGCTGAAAGACCATAAATTCCTAGGGAAATTGTTCCTGTTTTAACAAAAATCAGAACTCGGGTCATAAGTGTGTTATCAGGGACATGCTCAGCTCACAAAATACTGTGTTGCCACAGTTCCCCACAAATCTGAGCCAGCATGTAAATATCCCCGTTCTGTTGAGTATCCTGCAATTTCTTGTTTCACCCCTGCTAACAGTTTGTAAGCTGAAACTTGGGCAACCAAGACATATTGAAGAGTTCTCTTTTTTTCTGGGAAAAATATTAGCACTTCTGCTTGCACTGGATTAGGCTAATCAAGGATTCCTACTCAATGGTGAAAAGCAAATGTTTATGAAGAATTGATACGGTTTCTTCCTTCTGTGAGGCACAGTTGTCATTGGCAGAGGTACTGAGAAATTGCATGTGAGCTTGTTGTTGAAGACATGAGTTTTGCCACTGTGGTTTAAATCAAGACAATGCAGCAGAAAACATCCTCGCTTCAGGATGAAAACACTTTCTTCTGCTTCAGTATGTACAGAAGACTCTTGATTTGCATATCTGGAATACTGAGTGGATAGATTGCTGTGCCTGATCCTCATGGAGAGAGAGTCAGGGAGAGTAATATGCTACAGAACTACGGAAGGCAGCCTTTGGGAGATTCTTGAGCAGCTTTGTAAAAGCCCTTAGTGGACACTGGAAATTTTCATAGGCATGCATAAAAGAACATTCAAAAGAATTTCTTATCTTGTGTAGTGTCCAGTCCTGTAAAATGTAACTTTCATTGTACAGACAGTACACTTTGACTGATAGTGTAATATCCTTCACACCGCAATTCAGGAAATGGACCTTGAATCTCTCTGGATGGGGGGGGGGAAGAGAAAAAAAAAGCTTTGTTGATTTGGATGAAAAATATTATTAACTACTAAGATTGGGAGATGTAATGCAACATCTTTTGAATTAAAACTTTAATATCTGTCTCTTCACATAAAGCTTTCTAAAAATGCATGATGTTCTATCATAACCTTTTTTATCCAGTCCCATAACTTTTTATTCCACACTTAGGCCATTCCTCTCTCTGTTTCTTAGCTGGTTTTTGCATCACCTTTGAAGGCGGATGCATTGCCCTGAAGCAGTGCCACACGAGGTACGCAACTGCAGAGTCAATCGCACTGATTGTTACCAGATTGGATCAAACAAAAAATGCATAGTACTTCAGCTATCCTTAATTAAAACAAACAGTATGTGTGCTCTGTTCCAGATGAGACAACCTGATGAAAAAAAAGCAGCAGGTAATCAAGGCATTGCTGGAGCTGCAAAGAAAATAGTGGAAATTCTTAGTAATAGTATATTAGGTTTAGGGAAGAGAAAAGAGAAGAGTGTAAAGTGATGTTTGTTCTCTAATTTATCTTCAGGAGCCAATTAGTAAGATGGAACCTTCTTTTTTCCTGCCTTTCACATAGGCATGAATATTTAAATATATGTCATTATTTTAAAACTCAATTTAAAACTCAGAATTAGGACCCAGGCAAATAACAAGAAAGCAAGAAAGATGAACACAATAAAAATCAAAAAAGCAATTCAGGGCTGTTATATATTTCCTAATGAACAAGTGAATAAGTGCAGGTCGGACAGAGGGTAATAATTAGGGATTCAAAGTCTTGCTGGGGGTCAGTTACAAGTGACAGTCCTCAGGAGGTAATACTAGTCTGTCACTGACCATCAGTGGCCTAGGCTGTGGGACAGAAGCCACCCTCAGCAAGCTCATGGACAACATTAAACTGGGGAGAATAGATAATGCAATGAAGGGCAGAATTGCTCTTTAGAGGGATCACAGAATCATAGAATTATAGAATGATTTGTGTTGGAAGAGACCTTAAAGATCATTTAGTTCCACTCCCCCTGCCATGGGCAGGGACACCTTGCATTCATTCAGGGATCCTGAAAAGCTTTAGGAATGGGCTTAACAAAAGTATATGCAAAGTGCTATACCTGAGATGGAGTTAACTCCATACAGCATTACAGACTGGAAGACAACTGGCTGGAAAGCAGCTCCACCGAAAGGTCCCAGGAGTTCTGGTGGACAGGAAATTGAATATGAGTCACGTTGGGCCCTCGCGATGATGAAGGCTAACTCCATAGTGGTCTGTGTTAGAAAAACTACAGCCAGGTGGCTGTAGGAAATTATTATTTGTATCTGTTTGATATCTGTGAGGCTGCATCTGGAGTACTTCTTATGTTGGAGCATCCCAGCAGAACAGATTGAAAACCTGGTGCAAGTCCAGTTGGCTCGAGGGCTGGAGTACATGGTGTACAAGGAGTGACTGAAGTATTGAGATTTATTCAGTCGGAAAAACAGATGCTAAAGAGGAAGTTTTATCATTGTCTTCAAATACCTAATGGAGGGTCTGAGAGATAACAGGGCCAGGCTCTGAGGGAGACCCAGTGAAAAGATAAGAAACAAGGCACTGATCACAGCAAGGGAAAAAGGAAGAAAGCATTGCCCACAGAAGTTGGGGATCTCCAGCTGTAGAAATAATTCAGAACTGAAGTGGAAAAAGCCCTGAGCACTTCCATTTAGAGTTGAAATTATCTCTACTTTGAGCAAAGGTTTCAATAGTTGACTCCATAGTTTCGTACCAATCTAAAATAATCTGTTATTCTACTTAGTTTAGGTACACCTTGTCTTGTTCAAACAGCATTCTCAAAGTTGTGGATTAAAAGCTTTATTGCTGCTTTTGAAATAAGTATTAAATTAGGTGTGGAAATACTGCTATAAGATAAGAAATGAGCACTTATTATGTCAGTAATAAAACGGCCAGTCTTGTCCTGACATTTTAGAAACCTTGATATTCGTACTTGAGCAAGTGAATACAGGAAAACATGATTTTCTAGTCAGTGATAACTGAAGAACAATGCTATGCAGTAAATCTTGAGTTGGAGAAATAGTTTCCAAGCTTCTTGTCTCTGCTATTTTTTGTTTAATTCTGTTTTCTGAAAGTCTGGGGAGATAAAGAAGCTGTAAATCAGCAGACTCTGGATATATATACTATGAAGTAGTGACAGCAATCTTGGACTATTTCTCAATAATGTTTTAGTATGGTCCAAAAGATGAGCAGAACTGTAGGAATTAATATAATCAATGCATGCATGGACAGCAAACTGTCAGTGAGGACATGAAGCTAGGGAGCAGCAGCTAGAGAGAACGACAAAAGGGAAATGAGAAGGAAGAACATACCGTTTAGCAAACAAAAAGAATGAAACTGTTGAATCTAATAGAGTGTTACATAAAAAAATGGTTTCATCGCTGCACGCTGCACAGTGCACTGAGAGTCGAGGCGGGAAATAAATTACAGCAGTTGCACTTTTGATCTGGGTGGTTTAACTTTGGCCAGAGGGTCTAAAATGGAGATCACAGAACTGAAATTGTTATTTCACAGCTATTTTTAGGGGTAGAAAAAACCCTCAGCAACAATAACTCCCAAACCTCTCCATTTCCCAGAAAACATCAAACTACTGATACTTATCCAAAGATTCAGATATGCATTTTTTCTTAGAGCATAAAATATAATTGTATTTTTCTTTTTCTTTCTTTCATCTTTCTTTTGAACACAGATAGCTCAAAAAATCTGGGGTCTGGCCTTCTTTTCACTGATCTTTGATTGAAGTGTTTTCATGAATTAGACTTGTGTGTGGTAAGATCTCTCTTTTGTAAATAACCCCTCATGTTGGGAGATAGAGGACTGGATCTCTGCTGCACATTCCTGTGTTCTGCTCGTCTGTTTCAGAACTACATCTTTTGAAATTGCCTGACCAGCTCAATCAAAAGACTGTCACCATATTGTGGTCCCTCCTGTTTCTTTTCATGTATTTGCCACTGAATGCACAATTGATGCATATATCTCAAATCCCAGCTTCCCTTGTTTGCCTTCAAAGTTGTAAATTATATATATTCTCTACACACATTCATCACAACCATCCTTCATGCTTCTCTGTTTCTCTGCCAGTTACACCAGGTTTTTATCTTTCTTTGCTATCCATATAAATAGGTGTTCTCAGCTCTAAAGCCTATTGACATTAACATGCACTTCAGAAATTAATTTCCATTAGCCTATATGATTTTTTAGTCACCATAGCATCTGTTAAAACCCTAATCACTGTTGTTTCCAGTAAAAGGCCAGACCACACAGAGATGTTTCCCAAAGAGCTTTATTTCCTACAGTTACAGGAGAGACCTTTGAAAACTATTACTGACTTTGTTTCCCCTCATCCCTATCCGTGGCTCAGCAACACACAACAGTAGGTTTTCTCCACACCAGCTGGTTGGGGACTTACAGAAGTGGGTTAGCCAGACTGCTCACATATGTTTCTGAGATGATTCCTTCCTATTTAACCTCCTAGCTAGAAAATTAGTAAACACAGCTTCATCCTTTAAGTTGCCAAGCACTTTGAGTTTTGGATGAAAAATCTTTGAGGAATTTAACATTTGTTTCCTTGTCATCTCTGTCATAGATGCAACTATTTGTAGCACTTAAATATCAATTCAGTCTCCAAAACGTGTGTGTGTCTAATTTATTCCAATGCAAAAAATAGGGTTTGAGGAAAAATATTTCAGAAATTTTTAGCAGGTTCTGTTCATATTGGACAAGCAGTTTTGTTCTTTCTGGGGAGCTTAGTTGAAAGCTAATGTGTGACTTTCTTTCAAGAATATTTTTTAAAAGGTACAGCCTTTAAAGTTAGTTCCTAAAGTGATGGCTTATTGATGATTTATACTTAATTAATCCTGATTTTTTTCAGTCAAGCTATGGTATTACTGCATGTGAAGTATAAGTG
This sequence comes from Geococcyx californianus, assembly GCA_013389885.1. Lineage (NCBI taxonomy): Eukaryota > Metazoa > Chordata > Aves > Cuculiformes > Neomorphidae > Geococcyx > Geococcyx californianus. The sequence goes on from VWPV01009780.1 coordinate 41,190, forward strand.
GATATATTCAATTTTTTCTTTCGTTTTTTTTTTTTTTTCCTGGAAAAACTAGAGCACCATATCTTCCTAGTAACCTCTTTCCCATAACACTTGCCCAGGATATCAGAAATCCACCTAGTCAAATTTATATCAGCAGTATTGTGAATCTATTTCTCATCAGTGCAAAGTTATTGGGAAATTAAGATACTATTCTCTGGCTTTCCTTTTTAACAAAAATTCCAGTGTAGCCAGGAAGTCCTCTGATGAAAAAAAGATTGATCCATAAAGGATAAAAACGCATTTGCAAAATGTTAGTTTTGATGATCAGAGTTTTCTAAAGGAAAAGTTGGTTTCAAAAAATTTCCAAATAGCTTCTACAAGGAACCCAACATCAAAATACCAAATAGCTGACCTATGCACAGAAGCACCTGTGATTACTGTGTCAAATGACAGCTCAAACCTGTAGACAAGTTAACACAAAGCATAAATACATAAGAATCACTGCATTTATCTAAATAATTATTCAATTATAACAGCAAAGTAGATTTTGGTATTTTTTTCACTTTTTCTGGAGCACAGGATGAGTTTGCTGAGAGAATGTGGGAGAAGTTTCTGCGATAGTAATAATAAAGCATTATGAATGAGTATAAAAGATTGCAAAAGTAGCACTGAATTTTTGTTATGTGGCAGCCACCTTGAAAATTCCTAGGTAAGAGAATACAAAAGCGTGTGTCTTGTTGCAGTCTGTGTCAGAGACGTGAAGACTGGAAAGCTGTTTGTATGTTAACCAGCTACCATGACAAATCTGCAATATGTTGCTGCACTTATGAATACTCAATGTGTTTCCTAGCTTTCAGAAATGCAGCAGGAGAACATCTCTTCCACTACAAGCAGCATAAAAACGTTTTTCAAATCGTGTCAAATACACTTTATGCTGGGGAAATTTGGAAGGCCAATTCAAAGCCTGTACAGTGCATAAGATACATTGAACACTCCAAAAGACTTAAGTGGAGTTTAAAAAGCTCACAGGCTTTCTAGAGTGAATTTAGCAATTAAAGAGCCAATTATGAACTCAGTACTGCTCCCACTGAAGTCATTGGCAATGCTGGCATTCCTGTTATTTAACATTTCTTTTTAACTCAGTAAATCAAACAATTAACTGCCTAGCTGCCTAGGGAAAATAAATATAATTAAAATGGTGCAGCTTTTCAATATTGTTGTCTGCACAAATTAATAATTGTAAAGAATTTATCTAGCAAGGGAAAAATAGTTGACTTAGAAAATAGTTAAAGGAGACCATTATTTTTCTAATTTAAATTGCTATTATTAGGAACAAGGAGTGAAAAAAACTCCACAACTTTTGACTCTGAGATATTAAATCCCTAATGACTTAAAAGGATAGATATGAAATTATTTCAATATTTTAAGAATTAATGGAAAATAGAGATAACCTAGATAATAAGACATTGGAAATTAATCATATGGTTGGTTGCCTGTGATCTGGGAAAATACACAGAACACATGTTAAAGCAAATGTTTATTTAGAATATATATTGTGAATTGATAATTCTTCATTCAATAAGAACAACCATACATCACTGGCTAATCTCTATCAACGTGAAATGTGGTGTAGTTTGAGCAGTTCTTTAATAATCAGTTATTTAAATCTCAAATTACACAGAAAAGCAAAGAAAATTTAACAGATCATTTAATGTATTTCAGTAGTTTGCATGATAATAACAAATAAATCTACAAGAAAATCACAGTATCCAGAAGGGAAAAATGCCATAAAAAGACATTTGAGTAGCCATACATAAAGGTTTTCTTAGAACAATAAAAGATTATGAACTAGACCTCTAACTGAATTAAGATAATTCATTTTTTAATTATGTTTATTATTTATTTCATAGCTACTGGTTACGGAAATACATAGAAAAATGAAGTAGGTGATTCCTTGATTTGGGTCATAAGCTCAGCTTATTCTCAGTTTTAGAATTTTCAGAAGAATCTAGTATATAAAAAATTAGCAGGAAAATACTATCAAGTTATTGATAAGATATTAAAAAGGATATAACATTGCTATCTAAATGTACTATCTGGTAATTTGGAAGTGGTTTCCGGATGACATAAAATGATGACATATAAATTACGTAATTGGTTTATGACAGATTCAAAAAAATATGGCTCTGTTCTTGTAAGAAATGTGATCCCATATTATACCTGTATTTATAGTGTGGTTTGCCAAATCCAGTAACTAAAGGTACAACCTGAAAATAACTTGAGTATTTGTCATATTTGGACTATTTCTTTACATGCCATCCATCTTTTATTGAATTGTAATATTAATTTAATTGTAATACTGCAATTAAAACTGCTTTTATTTGTAAATGGTAAAATAGTTCCATAACATATGCTGTAATTTTACATGTATTTTCATAGCATCTGTCTTAGATGAGTGGTAGAGGTAGTGCTTGGGAAAAGGAAATATTTAGTATGAGGATCAAAGAGAAGATCCTGAAATATTTGTAGGCATCCAGTTGCTTCAGTGAGTGACAGGCTCACAAGTACTTGGAAAAATATAGAGGTAAATGCAAGTTTGCTCAATAAACCCTACTAACGACAGGAACTTACTCCATTTCATATTTTGATGTGTCCTGACCTTTACTCAAATTGGCTTTTGTTCATGTGTGCATATAGCTGTGGGAGAAATGACTGATTGATGATGCTGGACTGGTGGAAAGCTATTATTGCTTCTCTTTCTGCATACAGGTCTCTCTGGACTGATTAGAAATGAAAGTTAAACTTGCTTTCTTCTTCACAGGAAACTCGAAGCACAAGATGTAGATAATCCTAGGTGTTTTTAAAAGATTGTCACTGGTTTAGATGCAAGGAGAATCAGATGTACTGTCTTATATTCTAGTGGAAATCATGAACTTTAGTGAGCCTGTGCGATCTTCCCTGATACAAATTTCCTGTCTGAGAGTTGGACTTATATTTTATTTATTGTTTACCTGTCTGGCCACAAGGCATTTTCTACTCTTGTATGTGCTGAAGAAAATCGGCATCTATCAAACCTCTAAGCCAGTCTAATAAATTTAAAATCCTGACTACTGCTTTGGAAAATTATGCAGTATGCAGCGCAATTGGTAGTAACTGGTAATTAGAGGGCCCTTTTAATTAGCTGTAAGTATGGCTTTTCATAGCATATTACTCCTGTAACCAAGGTCATTTAAGCTGTAATTTCTTGAGCAGCATAAATCTAGAGTATACATCTAAAAAAGAAAAACAAGCTGAATCTGTAATCAAAAGTAACATTCAGAGGCTACTGTTAGTGTCTAATCCATTAATTAAGGGAGGTTTTCTGTTGAATTATAACACAAGTCATTTTTTTCTAGGTGGTTCATTAAAGGCCAGATTTTATTACATATTACATGCTTTATGCTTTTCACAAAAACTTATTATATTGCTCAGAGAAGGTGATCTTTTAAAGCACATTAGACTAATGTTCCTGAAACTCCATCTAATGTAAGTTTTATTGAATTGCTGGAACTAAAAAGGTCACCTGATGATTTGCTCAGATAATGGATTTAGTGAAAGGAAAACAAAATGAATGGGTTATTGTACTAACTGTGACCTTGGGATACATTTATAGTTACTAAGTTTTATGAATTTAGCTACATATGAAGAAACTAAAAAATATTTCTAGTATGACTTCCAGTTTTTATCAGCAGGCGTAATGCAAAGCAAATGAAAAATATATTTGTTCCAGTCTTATGAGGTGTAGTTTGCATAGTAATAACTAATACCCTGGAGTAGCTCAGCAACATATTTTTTTTAAGTTCACTATAGAAACTTGCCAAAATTTCACATCTTGTAAAGTAACTTCTTATTTAGACAACTAGTTCTGACTTTTGCTCTTTTGCTTTTGCTTTCTCCCTCTTTTATTTCTCTGTAAAAACGATTACAATTGCATGTCCCTAGCAAGTACATGAAGTAAGTAGACTCACAATCATAACTGAAGATAATAAAACACTCGAGCACAGCAGTGGGGCAAAAGAATACAAAAAAAGTGACTTGCTCTGCTTCAGTGTGAATTGAGTGAGGTGCTTAATCCCCTCATTGTCCATTCTGCCAAAATGTAGATAACACATCTCTCTCTCTCAGTTTTCTCTTGTGTATCTAGATAAAGGCTCTTTAGCAAGAGAAGCCTTGTCCCATCTGTCATAGGAAAAGAAACATAATACATCACTATTCTCAAAAGTGGCCCCTGGACTCTGTTCATGAATATTGTGAATAATCAATGAGTAAACATGCTAATATTATCAGAATATAAATTATTTATCAGAATATAAATTATAAATTATTATAAATATAAATTATTTATGTAAACATAAGTAAAGGAGATATTATTTTAAAGGGATTTTTTATTTTCCAAAACCTGATTGAGAGGGATTGATAGAGAGTACAAGACAATTCCACTGATTCTGCTATTAATGCTTCAGAAATCTCTTAAGGATTCACCCTATATGGCTTTTCTATAGGAACCTCAGTTACTAGCAGTTTCATTTTCTCAAAAGCAGAATTATAAAGGAGAAATTTTGAATAACTTTAGGAAAATAATCCCAAATGAACAGTAATAACATTAAGTATCAGAAAAGAAAATAATTAACATTTCCATAGTCCCATTTTTATTGTTTGTGAAAACTGGCGACAAGAATGTTTTTTATGGTCTTTACAGTAAACTTTTACTTGACTGTTAACACATTGTACTTGGGGTATACAAAAGGAAATAATAGATAAAAGATTATTCTGCACAAAGTAGAATTAAAATTCAGTTATACACATTTTGAAGTTACTGCCATGAGGCAATAAAAAAAATAACATTGACATAAGTGATAAATTCTCTGTGTTTCATTATTTTTAAATGATGAATGGGTGTCTTTCTGGAATAATAATTTAGCTAAACACTGTTAATGAGGCTCCTTACAAACGTAAGGCAACATGGTGGTGTTTAGATAGTCATGGTTCAATGGACTCCTTCAGCCTTGAAATGTAGGAATGCTTTAGGACAGTCACTTATTATTTAAATATTCCCTTTAAAGATGACGTGTAAAAGAGATGCATTATTATTTCTGTGGATAGATAAGGTAGAGGCATTTTCTGAGAGAGGACAGCTAATCAGTGATGTTGGACTTATTTCATAGCTTACTACTGACACAAACAAAACTGGCTTTAACCTTGGAAGAGAAAATATTTTTGCTCAGTTTTTGTTACTCAAGAAGTGACAACTAAAGACCCAGAGATAATGGGGAGACATTGATGGCAGCAGCTACAGAAGAAACAACAATTGAGTGTAGTTATGGAGCTGCCCAAAGACCTATTTCTTGTATCTGCAGCACTAAGTATTGGCAAAATCTGTCAGGCTTTCTCCTGTTTTATCAGCTTTGAACAGCTGTTTAGCAGAGGGATACCTTTTGCACAAATTCATGATGCGCCTGTACTTTTCCTGATGAAAATCTTTTCTACCTTGACTTGGATCCTGTAATGGGGGGAACTGGGTGGAGTTCACTGCTGGTTCAGGGTTTAGAGACCCCTAAGGGTAAAAGCCCTTCTTTAATGGATTAATTTCATCTGTTCCTCAGATCTGATAGTTCTTCGTGAACATTTCCCACTCAGTGGGACACAACATTAGGTTTTGCTCCTAGCTGTGCTAGGATATGTGTCATTTTTTGTTGACAGTAAGCTCGGTCAATGCTGCAATGACACACACTGATACCTGGTCTCAGCTCACATACTGGAAACAGTTGAGCTAAGGAAGCAGGGAGTGTTTAGTTGAATTAAGACAAAGTCTTAAACGATTCCTTAAAAGTTTATTTAAGATAGGAAAGCAAAAGCAGTGCTGGGCGGCTGGGAAGTCGCAACTTCACCAAGGCTTGCAAAGTTTGGGTAGCTCAAGCAGTCTTTTATACCCTTTTTTCTCCGACTTGCTGATTTCAGCAGTTACACAAACAGGATAGCAAACAGGATAACAACACCTGTTAATCTTAAACAAGATAAAGCAAAAGCAAAAGCAAGGACGTTATGTTAACACAATATTTCACTAAGCAGACAGCACTGCAACCTTGAGATAATGCCGCACCTCATTCTTTCTTAAACAGGGTGTTTTGTGCCTGGAACAGTGAGGCCCTTTTCTCCTTGTATCCTTTGGTTTAAGCAACAAATTATTTCTCACAGTGAGCAACACATGGGTTAATTTGCTTTGCTTCTTAAAAAATAGCCCATGGTGTTCTCTGGGTGCTTGTGGACAGTCTGCTCATGTCTTCCCACGCTATACAGGATCTGCAGTTGAAACATGCTTCAGGCCTCGTGTTGCCTCCTGCTCTCTCTTAGAAGACTGCAAAGTGTTCAGGGCAAGAATGCCACTCATATCTTCTGGCTGTAAATTGGCTGTTAACAAACATTTCAACAAAAACCTCCAGCTACTGTGATGATAATGAAGAGAAGGCCAATAATGATAAATAATCCTCTTACAGAGCCAAAGAGATGGATATGTATATTTTATGGATTGGGGAAAATATCAAAAGAGACAAATAATTTCCTATTCTTACCATGAAATGAGCTGGATCCAGAGCTAGTGCCTGAGGGCTTAAAGAGTGAGGCAAACTTAGGATCCTCAGGACAGTGCAGTGAGTTACCCTCACTGGAAGTAAGAATATAGTACATTCAGCACTGATAAACCTGTGTGAAAAACATAAAATACCAGTAAGATAAATATCCTAAAGAATCAATTAAAAAAACAAATTAAAAAAAAAAATGTAAAGCAATCAAAATGTAATCATATCTATTTAAAAGTGTATACGCCCATAGGAAACAACCTCAGGAATTAATCTTACTCAGAAAAAAACCCAACTACATGGACCAGCCTTACTGCTGAGTATATATTTTCTTTTTAAACTATTAGTGTCTTTTTATTGAATGCTTGTAAAACAGGAAGGAAGAAGATTTAAACAATACTCCCATTAGCAAGATAGCATCACTGCTTCAAGGCAAAAAAACAGATTTAGTGCATGAAAAAACTAAAGGTCTAATGAAACAACCAGCAAAAAGATAAAAACTTAATGTGAAGCTCTATTTCAAGTCCTTTCAAATTATTTTTAATAACAAGAGTTACTTTTGCTAAACAAGGTGTCGTGAATAATATAAAAGTGCCTGCTGTGGGATCATAGTTGATTACTGAATTAAGGGTTACAAAAATAAGTGACAATAGTTATGAGGATAACAATTTTTTTTTTCTTTTTTTGGGGGAAAAATAAAAGGTAAATGTAACACTCTAGCAAGCTTTTGGCAGTTACACAGTATCACAGTATCACAGTATTGTAAGGCTGGAAGAGACCTTTGAGATCATCGAGTCCAACCTATGGCCCAACACCTACACCTACTAACTACAGCTACTCCTACTTGTCAGCTACACCATGTCACTAAGTGCCTCATCCAAATTCTCTTTGAACACCTCCAGGGATGGTGACTCAACCACCTCCCTAGGGCAGAGCATTCCAATGAACAATTACCCTCTCAGTGAAGAACTTCTTCCTAACGTCAAGCCTAAACCTCCCCTGGTGAAGCCTGAGACCGTGTCCTCTCGTTCTGTCACTGGTCACCTGAGAGAAGAATAGAGTTCATCTCTATTTGTGTTTGCTGCCCTGTAGGAGATGCAGCTGCTCTTCTATATGAGGAAATGTGGTAGAGACCTTAAAAATAAAAGTGGGAACAGAATAGTATAAGCCCAAGGTGAGAAATGTCTAAAGATCAGGCAGTCGAGCTCTGAAATGTTTGTTTCTTTCCGGTGTCAGTCATAGAGGCCCAGATGACTATCCCAGAGGTAAGAGTCTTCTCTAAGGACATCAAAAGCAAAGTGAGATTAATCCCACTGTATGTATCATTGAATACTGGAGAAGTGGCTTTTTCATCTGCGCCATGTCGCTGGGGGTTGCTGCCACTTCATTACCAGTCCCACTGGCAGTTGAAAGTGGCTTCCCACTGACTGATTAAATGGAGAAGGGAAGGGAATCTCTTCTTGGACATCGGTGCCTAAGCATACGGATATACAACCAAACCTATAGGTGAAGTTTGATTAAATATGACATGGTGACTTAACCTGAAATTCTGCATTGTTAGACTCTTGTGTTGTGCCTTGATAAGAAGGTTCTCAAAATGTTGTTTTTTTCCTCCACTGTATTGATTATATAAGCTATTCCTTATCAGCTAATAGGTGCTAAGCAGAAGTAATTTCTTGCATAAAATCAGGCTTTTTATCGTACCTGCTGTGGACAGCTGATTTTCATTTTTCCTTATTTTTGCTGCAGTCTTCAAAACTCCTCGATTTAAAATATGTAATACTTCTGTAGTAGTAAATGCAAATAACATACATTTTATATTTCCTTCTTTTACACTTTTCTGGCTGGGTTGTTTCTAGGCCAATATTTTGATTTGAAGAACAAAGCCTGCTGTTGATTAAATTAATAACATCAGGACTTGTTATATGTTACTGAAAAAACACTGTGCTACATCACACATTTGATGTGAATTTGTGATGATCTGAATTTTGTCGGGTGCATTCACCTGCAAACTGAGACTTAATAGAAACATTTCTTAATTGCCGCTTTTGTTACTGCAAGTATATGGAACTCATGCATCTAAGAAATAGCTTTTACTATTTGTTTCATCAAAACAGTTACGCTAAAGGTATATGTGTTACTTTCTTGGATATGGCAAAATGTTGGAAGCCTGTCCCTCTGGTTATACTGGCCTCTCCTGAGGGCTGTTGTGTGGTGGCACAGTGACAACTGTCAACTCTAGCACCCTGTGAAGTGGTTCTCAGTGGCATGAAAGTGAAGATATGCATGAATAATCTGATTTAATCTGCATTAGTTTTGACCTGTATCTTTGAAAAAAAATTAGGGTTTTAACAAAATTGACAAGTGAACAATTTTCTCCCCCTTCTGAAGTCCAAGGTTCGTTTTTAACAAACAGTTTATAATTATTCCTAATTAGCTAGTAATGGGCTACCAATTACTTATATATATTAGAACTAATATACAGAAACCATCTTTTCACTTATCATACATTGATACTTTTGCATTTTAATTTTATGTATATGTGTTTCTATGACACTGAGGGCCCACAATAGGTTTACATCAGGATCATTTACTGTCTGATTGGTAATAATTACTTATTCTCTTCAGCAGAAATGATTATTCAGCCTTAATTCTAACAGCAAATAACAGTTACAGTAGAATAGCCATGTCCCTTGCTAACAAATGGACCAGGACCTCCTCAGTTTTTCTGCACGGTTTTACGCTATTCTTATGAAAATAACTGCAATGTATTTTCACTGAGGCATTTAATGCTCCCTCATTAACACATGGTAGAACGTGGAAGGAAAGTGAGATGTGTGTATTTTGAGGTAGAATAAATCATGTCTTATTAACCATGTAAATGTTAGGGGTCTTATCTAAGCCAGTCATGAGGTTATTTAAGTGAGGCAGGATTGTTCAAACAGTCCTTCATTAATCTTGGTAGTCTATTTTAGGATTGAATGAATCTGGAAACGGTTGTCTCTGTCTGTTGCTTATAGAAAGAAATTAGAAACCTGAGTTAAACTAACAAATAGCCTAATTTTTTTATAGATAAAGGTAGGTGAAATGAAACCCAGCCATCTGGTCTTCAAGTTTGAAGTAAATAATCTCCAGTATACATAATTTAAGAAGGTGACCATTTAGAGTTTTCAGATAATCACCAAAATTTCTTGGAATTTCAGAATAGGCAGACAAACAGATCATGTGCTCTTATTCTATATCAATGTGTTGGAGGAGTGATCTGAAAACATAAATAATCAGTTTACACAGGAAAAAACCCTTGCCTGTACAAAAGTAATTTTACTACCTTACCCTTGTTTGTTCTATGAACTGAGTGAGACTCAGGCAGTGTAATTAAGAACTTTCATTACACGTATGCCCAAAGAGACTGATTCAAGGCTGTATGGGCACCTAAAATACAGCACATTCTAAGAGTAAAATTCTCAGTTTCTCAATTTAAATGTTTCTTTTGTAATTAACTTAAGCTATGGTGTTGCTGAAACAACCATACTGCTTTTGAAGGAATACTATTATTATTGCATGACTCTAATGCGCCGTTGGGGTTGGAGTAGTAGCCTTTCTGAGTTTCTCTTGGACGACATACTCCTCCAAAATGTCCTTCTTTGTTATTTTACAGTCTAAAGTGTGCTCATTACAGCCAGCTGGCTGTTTCTTCATTATTGCAATGGGTCAAATGCAACTTCCCACGTTTGGACATTCTTCGTAGCATATTTTTGGTGTGGCTACTATTTTATCTAGGGAACTCATGTGTCTTCAATACATAACTCAGTCCTAAATTTTATTTGGTTTTAAGTGAGGCTATTTTAAATAATTGTAAATTTATGGGTAGAAAATGTTTTTTTTGCCATTCTTGACAAAACATGAACATTTGTTCTTCTTGTAGAGGAAAGTAAAATAGGTGGCAAGTGACTTGAATATCTCAGTAACATTTGTTTTATATTGGAAAAAATCATCCATATGAATAGATAGGATAGCAGTTCACGCTAACAGTTAAATATGAGACACACACAGGCATATACTTATCTAGACAATGCAGAAGCTGTTGGGAGTTCACATCTTTTTTCCTGAGAGTTACATTCAATTACAACAATAACCAAGAGCTACTTCAGAATCCACCCTTTCCTTGGATTTTCCAGATACCCACCTAAACACAGAGTCTTCATGAGCTGACAGAAGGAGTTCTCTGAGACAAAAGAACTCCCATTTCTTAGCTTTACCTACATTCCTAATAGATCAAAAGAGAAAGTGTTATTTGGATATATAGGTCACTTCTTCGTGAACAAGATTGTTCCATAAAACCTTACATTGCTTTTTCTCGTTCCACTTTCAAAAATTCCACATAACTGCCTTTTGGGAAAAATTCCAAAACTTAAACCAGCTATCCATCAATACTTTTTACTTTTCTTAAATTTTGTGCAAGTTATCTCCTTTTGTCTTTCATGCCTCCATTCAAAGCCCTTCTGTTGTATTGATGGTTCTTTCTTTTGTTTGATGCTATTCCTACCCCATTATTTTCAGTGTGTTTAGCCATGCTGAAAAAAAGTAGTAGTTTTCTTTGTAAATACCTATGTAGTGGGGGTAAAAAAGAAGAAAATTGCTTATTGTGAGATGCAGAGAAATTCAGACTAATAACGACACACAACCGCAACCATCTCATAAATAGATGGAACTTCAGAGTAGGTTTTGAAATTAAAACGTAATGGATAGTAGGAATTAATCAAAGAAACAACAACGTAAATGTCTACCCAGACTCATGTTCATAAATTTGTTATCTCTGATCCTATTAGAATAAGACATCACTAGTAACAATTAATCAAAGCTTAGCTCTTAGGTCAGTAAGTAACCAGAGAAAGTGTATTATTTACATGAATTTGTTATGTTTATATGTCTGTTTTTATGATGTGATCAGCTCATTTTAAAGAAAGAATTTGTAAAAAGCTTGGAAACATGCAGTTTGAGTAGATTTTTATTTGACATTTTTGTTCCATAGAGCTTCCTACCAGAAATGCAATCTAATTCATTAAAGTTGTGAACCACAGAAGCATAAAATGATGTTGGAATAAAATCTCATAGTACTTACCGGTGTTTGTGAATGACTAATGCTGTTAGGGATATTTGCTGTCATTATCTGCTTGTGAAGAAGAGTAAGTGGGATTTCTTCAGATAAAATATTAAGCCTTTCTGCAGAGTACAGGCTTGACATGTTGAGTGGTATTAAAGGAAAACAGAGCTAAGACTACATTGTGTGGGGTGCTTTTTTTACTGTTTTCACTATTTGAAGTATCTTAATTGTTTTAGTGACAGTTGCTTAACCCCTCCATGCATAGAATATTTCATCTCATGTAGCAGCCTATATACTCTGAAAGAATGAGTCTGAAGAAGCTTATTTGACCATTGTGTTTTCAAATAATTGACATTTTTTTCTGATAAGGTTTAGATTTTTCTTTCAGTTAATTTACATATTTCAATGCAACCTAAAGCCATGTTGAGTTTAGCTGTGATTTCTCATCTAACATATCAATTTTCGTTAAGCTATCAGCTTTTGAATAGAAGAACTTCTGAGAAAAACAATAAACAATTTGATTCTCTCTGGGATGTCTGTGCACTACTAATGCACTGATGTCCACCAATTTATTGGAAACTTACTTGTATTATTCTTATAATTTTTTTTCCAATAGAGAGAATTGCTAAATTTCAACAGCTTTGTGGAGATTTAGATAATGCCTACAGAGATGGGAATGAGAGATCAGACAGAGTAGCTTTGCACATATCTTATGGGCCAGGAATATCTCACTTTGTTACTGTAAAAGTTTATTATTTTTCCATCAGAATTTAAATATGATCAAATATACCACATTTCAGAAAAGAGTTAAGCATCTAGATTTCATGTTTAGCGATCACTGAATACAGTATAACATTTGCAAAAATATCCCAAGTCCTTATTCAAAATTCCACCTGCCGTAATTTTTTTTTCCCTAAAACTGCCTGCAATTTAATTATTTTTTATTGTTCCTAAAAGAAAGGATTCGGTCTTCAATTGTTAAAGTCAGTGGGAATTTTTTATAAAATTTACTTTAGTGACTTTCATTCTTTACTCTGTGTTGATTTACTTTTTTTGTGATTAATTTTCACATCTAAAACAAAAAATATGTTCTGAAACGTTTCTAGTCAGGTGATATATTTCCAATAAATTTTCAAATGCTTAAATTAAGTTTTAAGTCAGAAGTTAAATATTTACTTCCACTGGTTAATGTATATTTTTCTATACAATATATATCCATATGTAAATGATTACATATATTTATAAATACAAATGAAAAAATATGTGCGTATGTGCATGTATGCATACATACGCATTTCTCTGTTCATATGTCAGTGTGTTTCAATATATGGCATCAAGGGACACATTCAAGTGGTCTTTGTCTTCATGGCAGTCCTGTTGAACATTTCAATGAACAAGACAATAAAAATCTCACTGTGTTTAATATTTTTTGTTGAATTTGCTTCATAAATAAAATCCAAAGAGTAGAACTTACATCAAGATATCTGGCTTGTTTCACACGTCCTGTGATTACAGGAAATTAGTCAACTATTTAGCATAGTTTCATCATAGTTTATAAAATGTATAGTTTATATATCATAAAGACATCCATAGAAAAGATAAAACTGCAAAACCCCAAAATATCTGTACTAATGCTTGGATGTCCTGGTGTAAATCTGTGTCATCACAGAGGACTCAGGAGGCTGCACTGATATGCTGGAGCTGACCTCATTGACTTGAGGCATCTGATTCCCTGGCACCCTCCTCTTACTCCTACCTTGATGTATAAAGCAACTGAGACAAATCTCTTTGCTTCCTCTTTCCCCAGGCTCCAATTGCTGTTAAGAAAACTGGAGTTAAAATATTTCTAATAGATTGGTAAGTCCCTTTTTAAATAGTTGTTATGGTTTAATATTTCTAACCTTTTAGGTTTGGACATTTTTTTTTCTTGAATTGATCTTTTAGTACCGTCATAACATTCAATTTAATTCAAGCACTAATTCAATTTAATTCAAGCACTAATTCAATTCAATACAATAACAACATAACATTCAATCATATTTTCAAAAGCAAATCTTTGCCCTTGGAAGTGGGTGTTCATGCTGGAAAACGGTTTAGCTTTTACCTTCTTCCTTTGCAACAGACCTCAGGTTTAGGTCAATTGAATAGATCTCTGAACATGTTGGAAATGAGGCTGCATAACTTCTCTCAGTGGTGTAGTTCATCCATCATTCCTAAAACTTGTACTCTGTAGTGGCAGAAATATATGTGGTGTCAGTGTTGTAGGCTGTACGGAGAATTCCAAATCTGATGGGTTTTAGAGATGTTGAGGTGTCAGGGTCTTTTTCAGGACTCAAATCGAAGGAAAGCTTTCTGTCCACTTCAGTGGGTCATCCCATTTTAAAATTGACAAAATTTGCTGAGTGTTAAAGTATTTCTTTATTATAGTGAAAATATTCCTATCATCTCCAGCAGAAATTTTCTACTAGAGTTAGCACTGAGGCATTTAGCCATTTATCACTGTGTTGTATTTGCTGTGTTTTGTTGTATGTTGATGTAATGGAAAGTAAAATATACACTCTTAAATCATTATCTTATTATTTGACAAAAACATATTTTAAAAACCCTAGCAAATTAAATAATTAACAATAAATGGGAAACTGCACAGATGTTCATGAAGTTGGTTTTAATATACAGTTCTTTATGTTACTATATCAGGGTACAAACCCAGTTATTTCAAGCTGATCTTGCACCTATGACTTGAGGTATCTGTCATCACAAAACGTTGATTCAAATAAGTTCAGCATTTTATATAGAGACAATCAAATCAGCTTGCCTATGGATTCTTGACAAAATATTTGCATACAATAGCATTATGTGGCTTTGCTGTGAAAAATGTACTCTGTAGTAAATGAATATCAGAGAAACAAAGCAGGTGCAACATGCTATTCAAGAAACTATAGACCTAGTTTTATGAAATTGCCTCAATTAGGGAGCATTTTATTTGAAATTTCTATTGTTTTATTCATCTTTTTAGAAGTCTTTTACTAGTGAAATAATTGATGAAGGCAGTCAACCAAGTCAAAGGAATAAAATTATATGCACGTTAAAAAATAAACTAAGTGAAAAAGGAAGGTATCGCAGGTGGTTCTATTAAAACACGTACATAAAATGCCATCAGGAAGATGCTGGTTTTAACCTTGTTTCTACTAAGTTCAGCATCTGTATGAAATAAGATTGCAATCTTAAACTCTTATTGAAAAAGGATTATGTTATTGAATGGTAACACGAATGGGTACTCACCGTGCATTTTAACTGCATTGTTCTTTCTGGATTTTTAGAAGGAAATCATTATGATTGAACTGAATTTAATATTTTTTTTTCTTACATTGTGTACAGAGCTCGAGCTGGCAAACATTTCCCTTGTGGCAGTCCCAGGTTAGCAGAATCCTATTTTATATGCTGAGGAGGCAGCTGTAGGAAATGTCACAGTTCATTTTGGGGAAATCATACCACTGACCAGAAATCAAATGAAGCACTGAATAATGTAGTGTTATTGGCTTGGTCTCTGCCTCTCCAACCTACACTGCATGTACCTCCACATTATAGATGGGTACTATGAAGATACTGTTGTATCTTTATGTGAGGAAGTTATTTCCCTGGAAAACAGCTTATAAAACACTTCAGGAAGGAACAGAAAATTTTGCCAAATATAGAATGAGGAAGTTCTTTTGAAAAAATGATGTTTACATAGGGACAGTAAACCTTACATCTTACCATCTAGTTGAACAGCAGCTAGGGATTTGTTCAAAGCTAGGTGCCACACAGTTCGTGTCATTTGACCTTTATTTCATCCGGCGTAACTTAGAGAAATCTGTGGAAGTGCATCATCCCAATTCTACAACCACTACACAAGCATTTGCTGTCAGACCGGATTTTGTGATCCATCTGTGTTACTAAGCTAGAAAGGGCTTGAACTGTGGCATATGCTTTGTTGGACATCGTGCATTCCCAACAAATGCCCACCAGAGTCTGAAGAATATCACAAACCACAGGTTGCTCTCAGCTGGCAGCATAGTACAGATCATGCTATTTTATTAAAGGAAAGAATTCAGGTGCATGGACAAGTGTGCTGCTGGTCCTGCCCCCAAGAGAGGAGCATGGCCCTTGATCCATTGCATTTACTGGTGCAGATGTACCCATAGCTATGGACTTAAATAAAGGGTTGGGTGCAGGTTCTAGCCTTTGCTGTGTCTCACTTTTTTATTACAGCTGTACACAAGAAGTTTTAGTGATACAATTCTGTTGAATAATTTTGCAGTGCTCCTGACAGTATTTTTATGTAACTAGGTAACCATTTCAGCTTTTATCTCGTTAATATTTGTAGAGTTGATTTATGCTTTCAGTATGCTAGAGTATGATTTATGTCCTTTCGGTTCTTGAACTACAGAAAGGCTGTTTCATATGGTAAGTTAAGTCTTGATTCACCTCATCTAACACAGAAATCCTAAGTGAGGAGTATGCTATTTCCTTATTTGCTTTCTGGTGGAGTTAGAGAAGCATCTCCAGAAGGCAATTAATTCCACTTCTGATGTGAATTGCTCGCTGGAGTTGTCTCTCTCTCCCCACCGATACCTCAGATAAATAGAATAATTCCAAATACTTCATTCTGTTAGAAATGCTCATAACCAGGCCATAATTATTTGTTGGTTTTAATCACGTTAGTATGTTCATGCACTTTTGGTTTCTCATAGTTTCTATTTCAACATTATTAGCTTTGAACCTGCTTCTTTAGGCATTTGTAAGTTCATATTAGAATAGAAACTTGCACTGTCGATTAAAACAGATTGATTTTCAAGAATTATACTTATTTGCACATTTTATGTTAAGGGTTAGTGATCGTCTTTTCATCTGGATTAACCTCTGCGAAACAATTTTGATTATTATACTATGGAAATTCACCATATGTAACCTGACAAATGTTTTTTTATATATAACTGATAGCATTTCAGCTTAAACTATTAGAAAAATATTTTCATAAAGAAACTATTTCTACTATGAGACTTAAGAATTTTATAACCTTCTGTAATATTTTTCAGAAGCAGAATCACTTTTGTGTCCATGATATCTATTTTTCTAGTATTAACTTTGATCCATCCATGTTTAATTTTTTGTTTGTTTAAAACTTATTTTCATCTTATGTATTTCATCACTAAAATATGTTCTACACCTCCATCTATTACTAACAAGTGCCAGTCATTTGTTAAGCTTTTTTCCCTTCAATAATTTCTTTGAACAGGTTAATTTTTAACAGCTCAAACCAATAACATTTTAATGTATGAAATTCCCAGATGAATAAATAGAAATTCAAGCACTTGATTTCAAAAATTTAGGTGGGCAGGGACTTCTGGAGACCTTCCCTTCCAAAGCTCTTCTCAGATAAGGTCTAATATCAAACATAAATCTGATTGCTCAACGTCTTGTCTAGGTGAGTTTTGCATAACTCTAGGGATAAAGATATCGTGCCTGTCCTGGGCAATTTTCCAGTGTTTTATTACTCTCTTTGTGAACATTTTTTTTTCTTATAGCTAATCGAAATTTGACTTGCTTCAACTTGTCAGCATTGTTTCTTGCTCGTTCACTGTGCATCTTTGTGGAATTTGGCTCCACCTTATTTATAAACACAGTGAATTCTACTCCCAGCTTGTGTAAGTTAGATATCACAATAGTTATTAAAAAAAGCTTTGGAAACTGCAAAAAAAAAGAGTGCTTTTTCTTAAAATAAGATATATATGCAGAGATTTTATTTATAAATAGGATCAGATCATTTTCTAATACATCTGGAAGTATCTGTGAACAGGATTCATGGATGATCCAAACTAGATTAGGGATGATAATGAGATATAGATTTTATATCCTGCTGCTCCTTTGTCACGTCCACAAACAATAGTGAAAACAAAATAGTTGTTAGTGGTATCTGACATAAAAGTGCAGGCGCAGTTGATGAATGCTGAGTATTACCAGTGAGAAGCAATGGTAAATATGTCTATCAATCAATAAATATGAACTAGTATTTACAGTGCAAAGTGGAATAATATACTTTGGAAAAGAGACAATACCTACTTTGTCTGATGTATGTATTTCCACAAATTTTACCGAAGCAAGGATAGCTGAAGTGTAGATTTGGATAACTTGTTCTACTAAAATTTCACAGGCATCTTGGGGACAAAACTGTCTGAGGTACTGGCTCTGTCCCAGCTTTCCATGATTACTGTCATCATAAAGATCCCAAGATGGATCCTTTGCACCACAATTTGACAAGGTGGATAGTGAGTATTTCATTTGAGGCAAACACTCCTGAACTCTAAATCATGCTTTCTCTGCCTTTGTAGAAGCTGCCAGATAACCCATGTTTCCTGCCTTTCTACCTGACCTGTTTGACAGGATTTTTAGAGCAAAGTCTGGTCTCTAAATATTGTAAAATCAGAAGATATTTAAGACTGGGTATCAGCCTGGATGGCTAAGATTTGTCCAGAATCAAGTTTGAGAGAAGTGGGGTGCTCAACGTGCTTTGTAAAAATCTTGTTTACTTTATGTAAATGATTTAAAAAGTAAATGTAAATAGTATTTTTGAATTTAAAAGCAAGAATCTAGGCAATAATATTCTAAGTAACTCTACTGTTTACCATGCATATATTTAATTTGAGATGAGGATTTAAAACAACAATGGTAAGAATATAGAAAGAACATTTAAAATCAAACTACCTTTCTTCATTCAGAACTAAACATGTATATTGAGGTCCAGAAAAACTATATAGTTTTTGTCAGATCTGTCCTACAGTCTATCACTATATTTGAATTACCAAGACTATCAACCTTTGCAAGAAATAAGTTAATATTTGGAAATCCTGGTTGTTGTCTGGGGTGTTTTCTGGGGAGAGGGATTTGTTTGCATGGCTGGAGTGTTTTCCTTTTTCTTTTTTTCCTCCTCAGCAGGTTGTTGTCTAGGAGACTGTAAATCAGGAGTACATAAAATTATGTTACAGAAGTCCTACCTGAATTTAGGGTCCCAATATCTCATTAATTCGTTCATTCTCCAGAGGAAAGAACCAGTGGGAACACAAAGACAAAATTACTTGCCTGAGATTAATAGGACAGAGACTAGAAGAAAATGTTCAAAACTCCTGAGTCCTCGTCCCAGCTACTGTAGCCTTTCGTGCTGCTTCATTTTCAGTTTTGTGATCAGGACTTTTCATAACTTAAGCCTCTAATGTGCTGGGAAAGAGTTAGTAAAACAAGCATCAGAGCTGGGATCAGCTACAAACTTAAAAATAAACCACTTAATATGATTCATTAGGACTTGGATGTCCAGCAGCAACTAGATTTCCACACAGTACAGTTTTAAATAAAATGTAAACACATATGGGTCTGTTGTCATCACTGCAAGCCACCATTATTCATACACTGTAAATGAGTATAATTCATCATAAAGTACAATGACACAGCACGAATGATTCTTGCCTAAGGCACCAACAAGCCTCGTGGTACTTGTTACAAGGTAATTGTGATGCAGTTCATACAGTGTTTATAAAAACAAATCCTAATCTGATATGATTGTCTTGTATTATGAAAGAATAAAGCTAAATTTAAATGATAGACCAGCAAGACATTTTGATTATAAGATACGTGTGAGTATTTTCCTGGTATTTTCTCCATTACCTCTTTCAGGTATGTATACAAACTCAAGATATCGGAAAATATAATCCTGATAATAGCTAGTTATATTTTACCTGTGCTTAAAATTGTTTAGTATGCAGTGTTACACCACTAAAATGGAAATAACACAGGGAAAGATAATTTTTTTTCCACTGGCCTATTTTTAAGTCTTCCTTTGTGTTCAATGTCCACCCTGTGAGATTTGAACTAGAACAGATCTGTAAGCTACATCAGTACTCTGAAAGTCACCTAGAAATCCTGGTCTATAGACAGTCATGCACAAAAAGACTTAAAATTGCAAAGTCTAGAATGAGCACTCGTCACAGTCTCACTTCACCCTCACCCCTCATAAACTATAGAAAATGTACTAGCTCGAGAAAACCATAATATACTCTAATTCACTCATAAAGACTCCAGGTTATGGTAACCACACTATCTCAATTTGCCTGAGCAAATCCCACATAATTTTCACCCTTATGTTGACCTTCCTTTATTTAAGACATATTTAAGAAGGGTGATTGAGCCCATGTTAGTTCTCAGCCCTCTTGTGGAGCAAAATCCTTCTGAGCATCATAGGATGGTTTAGGCTGGAAGGGAGCTTGGGAGGTCTCTAGTCTAGTCTCCTCTTCAAAGCATGGTAATCCTGAATTTAAACCAGGTTTCTTACAAAGAGACATGAAAGCCTCAAAGGGGTGGGGGGGGAGGACATAGGGTCAAAATTCTTGCTAAAGACAAGGTAGATGACAGCCACTGCTCTGCCCTCATCCAGAGATTCAAACATTTTTGTCACAGAAGGAAATCGGTTGGGTCAACTGTGGGTTACAGTCATCCAATCTAGCTGACTGCTCAGTTCATGGTTCCCTGAACAATCTTTTCAAAATTTTTGGAAAATGTTTTAATTCTCTCTCTCCCCAAAACTTTACTGTTTTACCTCAAATTTTAATTTTCCAGCTTCTGCTTTCCTGCATGGTCTTGTTGGGCACTTGTCAAGGAGAACACCCCTATAATAAGTGTCATTATGTATTTCAACAAAGTGATCAGGTCACCTTCCAGCTTTCTTGATAAGCTGAATAAGCCATTCAAGACCTTAAAAGCAAAGCCAAAATGTTTTAACTTGGTGTTTAAATAGTTGTTTTGATGTACTTTAGCTATGTCTTAATCCTATTTTCAAAGGTTTTAAATGTGTATTATTTGTAAAACTATTAAAATTTATTCCTTGTTTTGACTTTGCCTTGATGCATGAAATGCATCCAAGATTATAATTGTTATTAATTGACTTTAATCAAGAATTTCTACAGACGCTAGCCAGATAATGATAAAACTACATCAATTTCACTATTATATGATGCATTTTAGGTGATCATGCATTTTATCTCTGGTTTTGTATTATTAATACTTTATATATGTATATCAATACAATCTTCTAGAGTCCCAGTGGAGAAAAGAGACCTAAAATATTTAGATGTAATAATGAGTTCCTACTAATAAGGTCTCATAGACTAAATTAAAAAAATCAGGCAAAATTGGGGAAAAAATAATTTCTGTCCCTATTTTTAATGAGGAACTGCCTCTCCCAAAGCCTTAGAGAATAAATAGTATGATTAAGATTATGTACATAGTATCTTGAAATCCTTTAACTAGTCTCTTTGACCAAAACCAAACTGTCTCTTTCACTGAAATTGAGAAGTTAGAAATTTAACAACCAGCCTCATTCAGAAGTGGTTTAGTACAACGAAAAAACCCTAAAACAATCCAGTCAGTTTTTACCCTTTGTAATTGTAACACTCTAAACAGAAAATGGAAATAGAAAAGCTGACTGCTTATAGATAAGATACTGATGACTGGGGTTAAACCAAAAAAATCTCTTCATTGCTCACTTATAGCTCTCTTTACTCAAACCAATGACTTTAAAGATCTTACTAGAAGAATGTTTAATGCAGGATTTTTATCAGAGGTAAAAGGCAGCACTCTAGGGAGTAACAATTCCAGACTGGTAACAGATGACTTTGATGTGTAACATATTACTCTTCCATGTTGAAAGGATGAGTTCTAGCAATAATAATATCATAATGCATAAAGACAAGCATAAACTGTAAATAACAAACACATTAAGTTCCAGTGAGTTATGAATGTAGATGCAGGTATTCAATGGGCGATGGTAAAATACATTTCCAGAAAAAAATGATGGAAAATCAGTTCCTGCTGAAGTTGATAGCACAGATGGACTGTCACAGTGCTCAGATCCTTTTCGAAACAGTTCCACTGACCATATGTAAGGCCTGGTTGCAGACATGGTATTCATGTCTCACTAATTACTTAGAAACAAATACACAAGTAGATTTGTGTCTCAGGTGCGTCCTTTGCACAAAATGAGTGGTGATGAACTATTGTTGCTGGGGACAATGATGCTCATGCCAAGACAGTGTCTACTGATATGTGAGCTGACAATAGTAAAATTGTCAAAATTACTTGGTCAAAAGTACTAAATTGTTATCAGAAGATGGAAAAAAAAATGGAAACGTAAGAAACAGTTGTGGGGAGACCTCTGAGACTGAGGCTATTGTAGAGCATCCCATTTCAAGAAATCAGTATTATGAAATGTTATAGTTAAACGCAGAGCAGACTGTGAAAATATGTCATGACATATTTTGTGTGTCAATTGGTTTTTCCTTTGGGAAATAGAAGAAAAAGGGTTTTATATACCATCTGGTTAGTGTGATCCTGTGCTTGTTGCATATATCAACCATATGACCAGTCCATGTATGTGCCAGAAGAGATCATTCTTTTCCAATATTAATTTGATTGTGCTTTAAAACAAGGACTCTATGGCCTTGATTTAACAGAGTTTTCTTGAAATAAATTGCATACCTTTAGATATTATGCCTATCTACTTTGGCCACTGAATTCATGCCTTCAAATATGTAACTGTAAGGCCATCTTCTTCCACTGAAATATGTTTCACCTTAGTAAACTAACAACTGCAAATATGAGTGATCACTTTTCCTTCAGGGTCATTTATTATGAATGACTCATGTAGTTACTACATAGAGCATCCTTCTAAGGCAGTATGATAAAGTGAAAGCTTTTACAAATTGGAGTTTTGCTTGGCTGATGCCTGCTACCATTACCTGTGTGAAGCTGCATGGCTGACTTGCAGACTGTAATATTTTGAGAAAATTTCCTAATACATCAAAAAACCACCACCAACAAAACCTCAACAAAAATTTAAAACAAAAAAACTCCACTCCAAAATCATCAACCAAAAGTTTCTATGCTACCAGCTAGCCTGAAACCAACCTTCCTATCCACAGCAATTTATCATTAAAAGGATAATATGTAAGAAAAAAATAAAATAATTGATGCAATTTAATTACTGTAAAAGTACCATTATTTTCAGAATGTGGCTTATAAACATTTTATAGCACAGAACACTTTAATTTGGGAAATATGACTGTCAAAGGAAAATATACTTCTTCATAGAAAACAAACAGATGAAATTACACTTCTCTCTCTTAGACATCACAATAGACAAAAAACATGCATGCCTGCAAAAGCAGTCTATTTTAATGAAATTAATCAAAATCCTCTCAAGATCTAGGAAGTTGTCTTTGAACCTGATGGAAGTGATGTGTCCACTGTGAAAAGATAGATCTTGAGAATCAATACAGTAAGCATGTAAATTTTTCTGTATATTTTTTTCTTGCACATACTTTATGCTTTTGAGTCACTGTTTTCCCAAATAGAATTCTTGTTGGAATATTTTTTTCTGATTCATAAAAATACTCTAAATTTTGTTCAAATATACTGAAGGAGATTCTATAGAATCAATCAGCAGTAGTGTAGCACGATGGACTGTGGAAAACCAGGAAAGCAAAAACTTTTAAAAAAAGGTTATTCTAAAGGATCTCTCCCAGAACTCATTAATGTAAGTGTTTGAACCATTTCCTGAAGGATATCAGGTCTCTGGAGGCTTGAGCCTTTGTCTTTGAGGCAGTACCAAATAAAACATAACTGTCAATGCCTGTGGCCTTCATTCCAAAGTAAATCAGCTTTTGATTTGAGTGGAATGAGAACAAAATTAATGCTTGGGGAAAAAAGAAAAAGAAAAACCCACCTCTAAAAAACTGGTATTGTTTGCATTGCCAACACAATAAGTTTTTATAAAAATAAACTAGTTTGCCCTGCTGTTTTAACTGTAAATATGAAATATATTAATTGGAGTAAATTAAGAGTGTTTAAATTAAAGTGTTTAAAAGATGGATGGATGAGTTCCTTAGGGCCATGGTTTAGTAGGGTGACAGGTACCGTTGGGCTTGGTGATCTCGAAGGTCTCTTCCGACCTTATAAGTCTATGATTCTATGATTCTAAGAGCATAATACATGTGCTATCAATTTATTATGACCTTACGTTGACTTTTACGTTTCTGAGAAACATCATTATAATTGCACTTAAAGGTCTTTAGTACTAACAAACAGAAATATTAATGCCATTAATGTTTTTAAAATACAGTAAAGGTACATGAAAAAATCATATCATATATTTAATAACCTGATCTGATCTCTTACTTTGAAAATAGAATATTACATATTATGGTGCATTTGGAGGCATGTATGCTGAATTAAAGGCACTTTCAGTATAGGACAGTCTTGTGAGTGGCAGTGGTGAAAATAAAGGATTTTGTTCAATTGGCACAGAAAAAAAAAGTGCAGAGAAGCACTAACAGTTACCCAATGTAACTGTGAAATAATTTCACTCAAAAAATATTTGTAATGAAAGTCAGAAATATGTAAAAATTTTACTCAGTATGAAATAAAGATAAAAAAAATCCCACTGACTTCAGACCTCAGAAGAAGTCTAAAGTAAATGAAGCTTTTCCTCAATAGAGATTTCAATATTTTTCCCAAGAATTGGCATCAAATGCACTGAAGAACGCAAGCTTTCAAGACCCAAGATCAACGTAAGTCTGTTGGTTAAGGTTACATTGCAATATAAAATTAATGTTCCCTCTGAGCTTTTGGCATCTCTTTTCTTCCAAAAGGGATCTTTTCAGGTAGAAAACTCTAGCCGTAAGTAAATCAGAGCCCATTTAAATCTATTCTTCGTGAATAGCTCTGCAGCATGTTTCCCAGTCGTGTTTTTATAGCCTCATTACTTCTGTGCTTGTAAAAGAAGAGATACAGGAGGTCCAAAGTGAATCAACTTTCTTTGATTTCTATAATTTCTTAAGATAATTTTTCCAGTATGATCATGTCATTGATGAAATTAAAAAAAACCCAAACAAACCAAGAAAACCTGACCTGAACCAAAGTCAGGGTAGAAGGTTACCTCTATCTCCTTACACTTTTAAAATGTATCAATAATTAAAGTCACCATAAGGAGACATTACTTCCTGGAGAGCCATAGCTCTCTGAAAACTTGTTGTTTCCTATCCATGGGCTGAAACCAATGGGATGAGGTTCAAGGAGGTCGAGTCCTCTCTTTGAGTCAAAACAACCCCGTGCAGCGTTACAGGCTTGAGGAAGAGTGGTTGGAGAGCTGCCTGGCAGACAAGGACCCGGGGTACTGGTTGACAACTGGCTGAACATGAGCCAGCAGTGTGCCCAGGTGGCCAAGAGGGCCAACGGCATCTTGGCCTGTATCAGACACAGCGTGGCCAGCAGGAGCAGGGAGGTGATTGTGCCCCTGTGCTCAGCACTGGTTATGAAATTCTCCTGGGACGGAGGTTTCACAGCCCCTCCAGAAAACCTGCTCAATCTTTTAATTCTCATCATGAAGTCCAGCTGATTTCTCATGTTCTTGCATTGCAATGCTGTGAAGAGCTTATCTTGTCTTCTTGATCACCTTCCTGTAAGTGCTGGGGCATTGCTGTTACGTACCCCTAAGACTGTGTCTTCTCCAGACTGGTCAAGCCTTTGTCATCTCCACACACAAGTGCTCCAGCCTCAAACATCTTGGTGGACCTTCAATGAACTTACTCTAATTTTTCAGTGTCTTTTCTGCACTGGAGTGCCCAAAATGCAATGTTTACATGTGATATCACAAACACTACTGCAATGTTTACATGTGATATCACAAACACTACATGTAAAGTGATCTTTTATATCTGTTCTTGCTCTTAGAGCCTAGGATACTGTTGCTCCTTTTTGTTGTCAGGGTGCATTGCCAGTTCCCACCCCAAGACTTTTCTGCAGAACTGTTACACAGTTAATGCCCAACCTGTAGTACTCAAGAGCAAGAAGTATTAAATTCTCCCAAATGCAGGACAGGCAAACTGTTACATATATGGCAGTGGTTGAAGCTCTTCTGTAAACAGTAAAGCTTTCCTCAAAGTATTTTTCTTCACCTTAGTTAAATTAGTTAAAAGCAGATTATATGGTGCAATTTTATCTCATTATTTCTTATTGTCATTTGTGAATTGTTTAAGTGGAAGCCAAAGATGAAGCAAAAAAAATAGAGAGGAATAAAGAATACTTAATGGAATAAAGGAATGAAAACATTAGAGGAGAAATGAAGAAGTAATATAACTGTGTCTTGGGAGAAGATTCTTGAAGTATCAGACTTCTGGAAACCACCACACCAATGTATGAAGATTGTCACCATTTTGTCATTGTTCACATATTGCCCAGGATTTCTGCAAGAGTCTTCTGACTTCATCCTTGGGAAAATAAAACTTCTAAGTAATCTAGAGGATTTTTACTTAATACAAGACATATTTTAATGATTCCTTATTCTCATGAAAAAAAAAACCAAACTGCTCTATATCTGTTTGGGTAAGCTGTATTAGAAAATTGTTTATCCTGCATTCAATACCGCAGCTCCCATTGAGGTGGCTCTCAGAGATGCTCAGGTATGCCTGGCTGCTCTGTTTGGAATATGGATGCAAAAAGGCCAGTCCAGCCTAAAACCAGAGCATGGCACAAATCAATAAGGTAAATAAATTACTGCAAATATCCTTTTCATGGCAGTATAGGTACATTGTACAAACAGGGGAAGAAAAGACCCATGCACAATAATCAATATTTGACATTATGAATGTGATTGATTATTTGCTAAAATTTTGGGCAGTTGGTTTAATGAAGTCCATTAGTCATCATTATTGGGTTTCTGCAAGCACACATGGAAATAAAACAAAGTTTCTGTAACACTTTACAGAAACCTGATGCAGAAGTTCAAATACAGTTGATGGGAACAGAACTGTAAGTAAAAGTCAGAAAAAAGTCTTTTCCCAACAGCAAATATTTTCAGAAATCTGGCTCTTGGGTTTTTACTTTAGTCTGTCTGTATTTCCTTTCTTTTTTTTCTTACTATCCCAATAGGAATTCCTTTTGTTCCCATTTTTCAGTACCTGTGCAAACCCCCCAGAAGACATCACCTGCTCAGATAGATTAGACCACTTGTGTGAAGAATCAATGGGAAGAAAAAGCTGAGGAGAACAATAATGTGCTAACTAATTCAGAGACTGGCTTGTTCACCTTCGTTTGATACCTTCATTTTAATTCCTCACTTCACATACTTTTTGTCTTATCATTTTTCCTTGCATACTTTTTTTCTCCTGTTAGGAAACCAACTTAATATTTCTTTGTTTCAATTCCTCATCAGTAAAATAAGCATAATAATATCTCCCTATCTCAAAAAAGTCTTGTGCTGCTAAAAAAATAAATTAAAAAAAATATTAAGAGAGATATTCAGATGCTCCAGCACTGAATAACACAATGGGAATGTCATGGAAACTGCTTCATCTTAAGTGTTTAAGTGTATGCCTATTTTCTTGTGGTTTCCTAGGGAGATGTGTTTTCTTTTAATATCAGCGTTTAACCTCTGATAATACTCCCAGGATTTAGGAGGATTCAGTCAAGGAAGAATACAATGACAGATAAAAGAGCTACTGCTGTTAGCTCCCCTTGAATACTTTTTACATTGCGATAGTTGGCTTTTCACTTTGCTTCCACTGGATCATCACAAACTTATTTCCTCACCTTTTGAAAAATGAAAAATAAATTCCTTTGGAGTTTGCTATATTCAGGAGCCTAATTTGCTGCTGAATAATCTATTCTGTATATGGACTTCCACTAGGAGATTTTCATTTGAGTGATGATTGCTGCCAGTATCTTGTCTTCATTTTCAGTGATGGAAATGGCTGAGGTTATTCTAAATGCTTTGCCGTTGCCAAGGTAGCTTGGAAATTAATGATATTCTTTCTTGGTGCGTGTGTGAGAGAGTGTGAATGTGTGTGCCTACCCATATGGGCTTTTTCATCGACAGGCTTCGCAGACATCCAGTTTTACAGCACAAATCTTATGCTGTCATGATGTTTTAAAATTTTAGGTAGATTTGTAAGATTAACCTCAGGCTTAAAGCAGCTTCACTACCCTGGTGAATTCTCCTGAGGAGCAGTACAAAATCACAGAGAACTTCTTACATTAATACCTGCATTTGCAAAGGTAAATAAATTTCTAAAACATATGCAATTGTGTTCATACACTAGACTGCTCTACATACATAGCACACACTCCCTCTGATTACAAGCAAGCAAGTAAACACTAACCAGCTCCAGAGTTAAAGACAGAAGGATTTGTATGAAGATAAACAACATAACTCATATTTTATGAAAGTTTACGTTTTCATTTTTAAGATCCTACTAATTCAGTGCCACAAGATGTCACTGATGTTTAAGCAACAGGCAGAGCACTCTTTGTGTAAACTGCATTGAAACTGTACAAAAGAAAGAGAACATCCACAGTTAATTATAAAACCTGTTCTCAGAGAAATACTTTTACAAAGTGTACATGGCCTTTCATTTTTACTTACTTCTGGATTGTGCTCTGTATAATTATAACTACAATGAAAATAAATGTAAAAACTCTAAATAGGAGCGGGTTTATATCCATGTCTGCATTTCATTTTTCTTCTAATTCAATACCTAATGAAAAAACTGCCAGAGAGTGTTTTCTTTTCAACATGTTGTTGAATTTTAATGGTATTTTCCCAAGCTTTGTTTTGCTTTAACTTCATAAAAGAAAAAGGAAGAGGAGGAAAAAAAAGACAAAATCAGCTCACTTCTAGTAATGACACAACCACCTCACTTGTAGTGGGAGTTAATACCTTCCCATTACAATGG
The DNA here is from genome assembly GCA_013389885.1 of Geococcyx californianus. NCBI lineage: Eukaryota > Metazoa > Chordata > Aves > Cuculiformes > Neomorphidae > Geococcyx > Geococcyx californianus. Next base: position 69,701 of record VWPV01009780.1, read on the forward strand.
ACAGATACAATAGGTAGTTAATCATCAAGAAAATTCATTAACTGAGTGTCACCAGAAATCTATGAACAACGGACAACAATTTGAGCTTTAATTCAGCAGTGAGTTCTCCTCATAAGACTGCTTCCCACTTCATGAAATTGGACACAAAGTTAATGGCATGATAAATGGATGTTTGAACTTAGGCTTCCTTGATTGCAAGGACAACAGTTATTCTTGCATAAGTGCCAGTAATCTCATATGTTGTTTTGTATGCTTTTGAATACTGTGTGCTTTCATAACAGCGGAGCCACCACAAGGAAAGCTGAAGCAGGAGCAATCTCCCATCCCACAAGGAATATTTGCCTGATTTAACTTTTGGTGTCCATGTTTCACTGATGTAAAAAACCTCTTTTTTTTGTGAGGCATACAACAGTGCTGTGGTTCATGTTGCTTGTGGTTTATGTGAGCTTTAATAAAATGTACTCATGCTTGTATCACTTTCTTAGAGAGTTAGGGAAATTCGTAAATAACCTTTTTCCTTTTTTCGGGTTTAAAGCACACCTCTATGCTTCAAAGCCACCTTATGGACAGCGCATATTGTGCAGCATAGCTCTAAACTATGAAAACAAATACATTCCTGAAGGAATCAGCAATTTAAGAGTAGGGATGGTATGTGTGAGACTACAGGGTTTGGATGTGGAGTTTGGAAAGTAAACGAGGACCTGAGGGAAAGATGCTTGCAGCTGCCCACAGCCTGTTTTTGTTTAGCCACTCTGCTCTGGTTTGTAAGAAATATGTCTGTGTTTTCAGGCACTTGCACTGCTAAAACTCGACCCACGCTGAAGACTGAGTTCAGTACCCTCAGTACTGAAGGCTGAACCATCCAGCTACCCTCCAAGCTACCACAGTTACCTATTCCCCTGGGCATTTGGACACCACAAAACATCTTCCAACCAGAGCAGTGTGCACAAAACACCATTTCCCATCATTCTCTTAACTGGGACACATCCTAAGAAAAGGGTGTCGCTACTCCCTTGGAAAGTCAGGACTCAGGTTGTACCCAACACCCAGCTTCTCTTCTCTCGGTATTTTTTATAGAAAGCTAAAAACAGCATGAGGGAAGTAACTGTGGGACAAAGACTGGGCTGTTGCTCTGTATCTCACTCAGCACCAGCCAAGCCTTGCAAAACAGAGACAATTGGCCCCAAATACTGAATATTTCTTTCCTTCTCTCTTCTATTAAACTTCTTTCTCTGTTAATAAATGAAGAAGTAATTTGTTTACAAGCCACTTTCTCTTTTTCTCTGCTGGATGCTTCAAAAGTCAGCATGGTAGAAGAGCTGGGGATTTGCAGTATATCTTTGTGCCTCAGCAAAGGATTTGCTGCACAATCCATTATCGCTGAAGACATTTGCATGAAAACAGGGCACCCAGCAGGTACTTTCATAGATTCATATATGTCTACATAGAGAAACAGCCACAATTTTAGCACTAATAACCTCTTGTGTTGTAACATGTGCTTTTTTCCATCTGCAAAGCAGGTGGGTGGTTTTTTTGGGAGGGTTATTTTTGGCTTGAAATATGTGTCACAGCAGAATTCTCGTAGACACATAGGCAATTTTTGATCACTAAAATTAAGTCTATATATAAAGTACAAAACTGATCTGGACTAGCAACATCAAGGCAGAAACTCCCTTGTCTTTTTATCTTATCAAATTTTAAAGAGATATCTAGAGGTAGCAAGTCAACTACTTGGATACAAATAAACAAAAAGTTGTGCATTATTTTGTTGAGCTTCTCTGTTTTATTAATGTTCAACTCTGATGGGTCCTGTTATTTATTCTATAAGCATGATTAAATTCTCATCTCTTACTTATAATCACACAAAGCAATTTGAAATATTCATTTTTCTATTCCTGGAGTAGTAATTAATTGTGCCCAGATGCATAAGAATGGACCATCTTTTAAAGACCTCTTCCACGATAATTATAGTCCTAACATAAAGTTATCCTCCTCTTAGTAGAGAACTGTAACAAATAAAAGCATTATAAACAAAAAAATATTTTCCTCCACACTCTCTATCAGAACTACAGGCTAGGAAGCATCCAGCCTGTTTATATTTGGATATAAGGTTTGAATTTTCTTGATTTCAGAAGCCAGCAATATATATACAGGTATTTTAATTCCATTTCTGTAGTTCAGGATTTCTGAAGTCCTCCCTTTTGATTTATCTCTGTTGCCAAGAAATTACCTTCTAAAATACATCATGAAAATAGAGTAAGGGCCAGCCAAATTAGTAGAGGAGAGAATTCCTTGGAAGACTCTCCCACCCCAGTATTATATAAATATTTGTAAAATTATGGGAACAAATTCCTCTGGATAGCCTCAAAAGCTATAAATCAGACTATTTAAATTAAAATCCAGAAAAACATTCTCATTTCTCTGATCCCATCACGTTCCTTAAATCAAAGTGAAATAAAACTGTTAATCTCCAATTGAAAATCAGTTCATTATTATAAAGAGGTGGACAGAGATCTTAGGTCCAAGAACTCTGACTGATAGTGTAAGTCTTTATTTGCAATCATGATGCAAAATTTCTATGTTATTTATGGAAAAACTTTCAGAAGACATTTTTCCAGATGGCTCTCTTCACAAAAAAATTTTTTAGTTACAATATATCACACCATTCCTCTCTACATCCAAGCAATTTCTTCTGATTTATGTAGCATGGAGTGTTGCTGTACTAGGTCACTGAAGAAATTCAGATGCAAGATACGCTTCTTTGGAAATGCCTTGGACAGTTATCAATATTTCGTTGATCTAAAGGTTTATTTTCTTTAAACCAAGTGCTAAGGTAATGTATCTGTTTCAAATATTATTATAAATTATTTGCATTGCTCTCAAAATAAGAAGTGGCAACTTTTAATGTTATCTAAAAGAGATGTTGAGACAAATGGGAGCTTTTGGAAACTAATACTCATAACAATTTAAAAATAATGAATATTAATTTCTTTTCTACTCAAAAACCAGAATCTGTCCCCGGTTAATTCAGCTTATAATAACATCAGTTTAAATTGTATCACACTGCAGAGGACATGAAACTGAGAAAATAAGTCAACTGAGTGTTTTACCTGTACTATCACCACCATCTCTATTCGTTTATAAGGATTCTTACAGGAAAGCCACACTATTGTGATCCCAAGTATCAGAACGGACTTTAACTTCAGTTGGAACCATAGAGTGCTAAGGCAGCCCTATGGATCAGGAAAGCCTAGAGTTACTCTAGAGACATGTGTTTGATGCTGAATCTACATACTACGTGCAGTCTGGCCAAACCCTCTGTGTGTGCTTGCGCGTGCACTTGTAAGAGTGAAGTATTATACAGAGAGCTTTATGTTATCCTAGTTAGCTTTTTTACATTATGTTTTTTGAGATGATGGATGCTTTCTCTGAAATGATGGATAATAGTTCCAAGGGGAAAATTTGCAGATGGAGGAGAGTTAGGCATTTACACTTGTGTCTGAGAACTGATAAAATATTGCAGCATACACATAAGAAGAACTTTGGGAGCATGATGGGTTTTGCTGTTTGTGTAGAAATATTTCATCTGTGTACTTTGTCCGCCTCCTGCAGTGAATGCCAGTGAGATTTCACGGTGAATCACATCATTTACCTGAGTCTTAAAGACAGAGAATACACTCCTGAAAGCTGAGATAACACCGCAGAGATAAACCGGCAGTTCTGTAAAGTTCAGTCTCTAGTTAAGCAAACACAAACCCCATAAAGTTAAGTCTTCGTTATGTGACAGCTTCTGTGAAGAGTATCACAAAAGTAAATAAGATCCCTTCTCAGCCTTTCCTATAGGACCAATGCTTAGGGAAGCATGAATTCATTACAAGTTTGGAATTGAAAATGCCATTTTAATTTGAACTTTTAATTACTTCTTTTGCTTTTCGCATTTGTTTTTCAAATCTTAGGAATGAGTCTTAAATTTTTTTAAATCTTTTTCCCCAGTCCAATAAAATATTCCAGTATGTAATTAACTTTTAGCATTTGATAAACCCCACTGATTATTTAAAATAAACAGATGTGTAAGTGTGGAGAATCCTCAGGACCCTCAAAGTCTTATACGGACTATTCTAGAGAATACATAAATAATACAAATGAAATGTTCTTACTCTGAATTGTATACTCTTTTCTGGGTTATGACACATATTTTTACCTCTCATAAAGGCTTAATTCTCTTTAATTTACTCCATTTAATCAGAAATAAGGTAACCCTAAGAACATATTCCTTAACAGCAATGTAAAACACATGAAAAGAGTTTGTTTGTGTATTTATTTGGGGGGGAGTTACCCTAACAGAAATTAATTTAGTATTAAAAATTTCTTGAACACAAAATATTCTATCACTCTTTACCTGATCTCTTTTTACGACTGTGTGCCTCGCCTGGATTGATGAGAAGAAAGGTGTGGATGTGGTGTACCTGGACCTCAGCAAGGCCTTTGACACTGTCCCCCATAGTAGACTACTGGA
>VWPV01009780.1:74743-94652 GCA_013389885.1 Geococcyx californianus
AGGTGGTGGAGTCACCATCCCTGGAGGTGTTCAAAGAGAATTTGGATGAGGCACTTAGTGCCATGGTGTAACTGACAAGTAGGAGTAGGTGTAGTTAGTAGGTGTAGGTGTTGGGCCATAGGTTGGACTCGATGATCTCAAAGGTCTTTTCCAACCTTACAATACTGTGATACTGTGATTGGTTTGACAGAAATATAAAATATAATTACAGATTATGTTTTCTAAAGGCCTTCACATTTGACATATACATAGAACAAGCTGAATTGTAGAGATATAATTTTTGAGTAAGGAGTCTAACTTTGTTCCTGTGAACAAAAAATTTGCATTGTATTATTTACTGCTAGAGGTGCAGGAAGTAAATTACTCAAAATTCATAATTTCTGGGAAGCCTTATTTATTTATATACGCCATCTTGTCTTTCGAAGTATCTTTTATTTCATTTTACATCAAATAGACAAAAAAAAAAAAAGAAAAGAAAATTGTCCTAAATATTATGTGTCGTTTCATTTCAGTATTAACCACAATAAATTGTGACTTTTCTGAGAGGATAGGTAATCCCTTCAGTCTTTGCTTGTGCTCTAATACACTGCATCATGGCCGTGGAACTCAAAAACCCAGCAACCGCTGATTGAATTGTCCTGAATCTCGCCAATACTTCAGCCAACCAAAGAATAGGAAAAACAAAATTGGTTAGACTGTTGTGGAGTGATAAAAAAGTCAGCATACTAAGAAATTCCTGTCAGAATTTTTCCAGTCATCAACTGTATTTAAAATGTAGCTTGAGGAATGCTGCAATTAAAAAAAAAAAAAGAGGCTCTAGGACTGGGAGCCAACTTCCATGGACAAGGGACTGTCACGTAGTCTCATAAGCTGTTTCTTTTGCGACATTTTTACTTTCTTGAATTTTTGTCTTTGTATTCTTTATGCTATATGATCTTTGGGTTAACGACCTGGCACTATAAAATATTATCATGCCTCAAAAATAGAGCCGCAGTTAAAGTACAGAATATTAAATGCTTCTAAAACATTAACATATGCAAATAACATAAAGTCAGGTGTATAAATAAGTTATACAATAAAAAAATTCCTAAAAAGGGTACGGACATGAAGTAAGTTCTATACACGTATGTAGTTATATGCAAAACTATATGCAACGGGAGAGATGTGAAATCATATTCTTCAGTAGCATCTTCATAGCTGTATATAAATTAGCATGCTTCGATGTCTATGTTATTTTCACATTTGCACAGTACTTTATAAAGTGATCATATTTAGTCTCCTTCAGTGACTCCAGAGTAAACTTTCTGATTTATAAATAAAAAAGTAGGTTTTAACACTGAACTGTTGCAGGACTTTTGGCATTTCTTAGTGAATAGGGTTTTATTTTTGTTATTGTTGTTTTGCATCTGTTTTTTTTCCTGGTTGCCAGCTCTGTAAGCTTAGATCAGAATCTGATCAGATGTCAATGAAGCAACTATTGTGGTTCCGTGATGTTTATATTCCAATAAAATCAAATAAAATTTAATTCCTTGCAAGTATAACAAGAATAAATTATAATTTAAAGTTACATTTCTTATTCATTGAGTAGGTTTTATGCTAGATACACAGTCATCAAAGTTAGTTAGTTAACATTGAGCTGGTCATCACTTTGGTAGTACATGTAACTCAGTCAAGACCACAACAAATTATTTTCCTTAATTCTGATAGATCTGTTTAGACTCAATTTTTTAAAAGTTGAAGATGGTTTAATAAACTCCTCTATGTGCTGTATCTTGGCTAAGATAATATTGGAGAAGTTTTAGGTTTGACCTTGCACACAGCAAAACTATCTAATAGATTTTAATAAAATACAGGGTGGGAAAAAGATTGTATTTACAGTTTCATCTACTTTTCTAGTAATATATTTTTAGAATGTATGAACATGTATGTAAGCATAGATGCTAGGAACTATTTATTGGAGCTACACTATATGGGTTAATATTCCATCTATAATTTCAGGTGTGATTTAGAAGTATAATAATATTGAGTACATTACTATTGTCTGCTGCTTTTGTTCAAGAATATCTCAAGATTCATAGCAAGGTATTTTTACCATTTATTTGGAAGGTCATTCTCATGTCCACCAGTGGAATGTGTGATAGTTCATTTACTGTTATCTCAAACCACAAAAAATCAAGGTGACCACACCAAGGGTTAATGCTTCAGTCGAATAGCACAGCTTTATTGTTTTGCCTGTAAATCAGCACACAATAGACAGAAAGAGTGATGGGAAGGGAAAGAAAAGGTAAAGTAGAGGGAGAAAAAAGAGTTACAGCTACCACCACGGGTCCAAGGTGTCCCTAGGGTCCCAGGTCCAGGCAGAGTCCCGTTGGTCCTTTCAATCGTTGTGTTCCTTGCTGGAGAAGATCTGCTTTGAAGGCACAGTAGCTGAGGAGCCATCTTTTATGCCAAACAACATTCTTTGCTCCCCCTCTGTCCCAGGGATTGTTGCCAATTGTCACTTCTAAAGGTTCTCACTTCACTTGCCAAGGCTTAATTGTACATGCCTAAAAAGTTCTCGCCTTTTTTGCCAAAACTTAACTGCACAGACCCAGTAGATGTGGTTTTGGGAGGACTTTGCAAGTTTGGCTGAGGCAACAGGTGAAATCCATCTGGACAGCAGCTACATAGCTGTCACGGTTGTTACTTACAGTCCCAGGTATTGGGGAACGGTACATTTCTCCCCGCACCACACAGTTTTTTCTTTCAGGGTGTTTGCTTAGTATGTCTCCAAGTCCCTGATGGCAATGGTGAGACATATACTGTTATTTGGACCGAGTCTTACAATCATAAATTTATTTAGAGCAGACTACTATCCTTTGTGCATGAAATAGACAGTCACTAGAATCCCTTCATACAGAACAAAGATCCTATTTCACTTAGATAATAGATCTTGTAACCCATAGTGGCAAAGATCTGGTTGAATCAGTAAGGCATTGGAAGCCTCTTATATATACCATGCAAGAAAGAAAAAAAGTTGTTCACTTACTATATATATTTTTTTATGTTCCTAGCTATGAACTATGATGTGCAGATAACCTGTGTGCACCTGGCCGAGTCTAAGACCTCCATCACATTCAGTAATGCTATCACATTACTATATCATCACAACAAAATGAAGAACTGCACAGACTGTTCCAGAAAGAAATCATATTTTCCTTTTATATTATTCAGTCATTCTGATTCAGTTGCTTTTCCTCTCCTGCTCCATTATGTCCTTTCCCTTGTCAGGCAGCAAGCCTTCATTATTGTGGCATAATTTGTTCAAGGGGAGGAGGAGTGTTCTGCTCCAAAGGTTGTCAGGCTGAGACTGACTCTGTTTGCTTGTGATAAGGACTTACACTCTCTGTATCCCTCCACTAAGCCATTTCTGATTCAAAGTTGTGCCCTGTCTTCCATCTGTCTAGATGGCTTACAAAGGAAGGATGGATTCTAGGTACCTCAGCCCTGGAGATTAAAACAGGTACACAAAATTGGGATTGAACTTTTTAATTGAGAAGCAGTGGAGCATGTGTGAAATACTCTATGCTTTGCCTCTCTGCTATGTTTTGCACATTCGGCAGTGCGTATGCAATGTTCAAAGTCAATATCCAGTACTGAAGCTCATTTTTATGACCTAAAATGTTGTTACAAAATGCTAGGGAGACTGGGACTTGTAGCCATTTTTGAGAGACATGAGCATGGCTTCCTGGCAAACTGCAAGTGAGAGACTTACAACTGGATCGTGTCCAGTGATAATGCCTGTGAGATTTTGAGAAAACTCAAAGTTCAACTCATAATTCCAAAATTCTGCATTTCTTTGGCTGTGCAATTTCATTTCTCATCTGCTTTTTACCTCTTGTCCAAAACATCTGTCTTGGAGAAATGTCAGCATTAAGAGTAGGCAAATAAAACAAGTGCTTTCCCATTACATCTTTTTGTCACTGTATATTTTATTAAAAAATACCTTTGGCTGCCCGATTCACTGAGTCAGAGGACCACGAGTGTGGAAACAGAGACTGTCCATTTGAGGGCAATGAAATTGTAAAGGATCAGTTGTATCAGCTGAATACTCACAGTTCTATAGTGCCTGGTGATATTCGTTCCAGAGTACTGAAGGAGCCAGCACATGTTATGTCAATCCACCTCTTGACCACCTATAAAAAGTTTTGGGAGTCTGAGGAGCTCTTTGCTGACTGAAAGCTAGTACATGTTATTCTAGTATACGAACTACAGACTTTTTAGTCTAACCTTAGTCTAACATCAGTTCTGGGAAAAATTATGGAAAAGATCATACTGTGTACTATTGAAAGGCATCTAAAGAATAATCCAATTATTGTGGTGATTGATGACCAGCACTCAGATAAGGTTCCAAGCACTAGCGCTTTATTCTGCTTTTGCACAAGCTTATATATCTTTGTTTTCTGTCCACACGCTTCATCTAAACTTCTAAAAGGCTCAAGCTCTATGTTCACACGCTATGCTAAACATTATAATTGGCTCTCCCACAGTCTTTTCAACTCTCAAACCACCTCCTTGTATCTGCTAGCTTGTTCGAAAGTTGCTTATCCGTTAGTTCAAGGGCAGAGTCTTATATCTTCAAGGTCAAAGCTTCCCGCGGCCCAGTTCATACTCACAAATTATCAGGCATATTTAGCATAGGTTCACAAAAGGAAAGTCCTACTTAACTAATTTGATATCTTTCTATGATAAGTCATCCACCTAGTGGATGAAGTAAAGGTGGTTTGGACTGGATATTAGGAAGTGTTTTGTTACTGAAAGGGTAGTCAAGAGCTGCAACAGGTTTCCTGGAGCGGTGGTCAATGCCCCAAGCCTGTCAGTGCTTAAGAGGCATTTGGACAAAGTGTTTGGTAACGTGCTTTAATTTGATGAACTCTGAAATAGTCAAGCAGATGGACTAGATGATTGTTGTAGGTCCTTTCCAACTGAAATTGTTCTGTCCTGTCCTGTCCTATCTTACATGTACTGACTGGGGTCTGAGATGCTGCAGAGCAGTCCTACGGAGAGGGACCTGGGGGTTCTGGTTGATGGCAAGTTGAACACAAGCCAACAGTGTGTGCCGGCAGCAATAGGACCAACCCTGTCCTGGGGTGCATCAAGCACAGCATTTTCAACCGGTTGAGGGAGGTGATTTGTCCCGCTCTACTCTGCACTGGTGCAGTCCCACCTTGAGTGCTGTGCGCAGTTTTGGGCACCACAGTATAAAAAGGCCATCAAGCTACTGGGGAGTGTCTAGAGGAGGCCACAAAGCTGGTGAAGGGTCTGGAGGGGAAGCCATATGAGGAACAGCTGAAGTCACTTGGTCTGTTCAGCCTGGAGAAGAGGAGACTGAGAGGGGATCTCAGCTGTTTACTGTCTTCTCACAAGAAGGCGAGGTGAAAAAGGTGCTGATCTCTTCTCTCTTGTGACCTATGATAGGACTAGAGGTAATGGCAGGAAGATGNTATCCTATCCTATCCTATCTTATCCTACTCTACTCTACTATACTTTACTCTACTCTATTCTAATTCTCACTACTGAATTCCAACCATTGTAAAGGACACAATGCTTCTGAATTTAAAAATATTTTGTTCCCTAAAATAGAAAATCTTGAAAGATTCTCTTGGGGTTCTTTTATCTCCTAAGTTAAAGCATCCTTAAGCTGCTCTTAGCATTCCTTCAAAATTTAACAATATCTAAATAAATTTGTTCAGAGATCTTAGAGTCAAAAATGTTTGGATATGAATTAGGTCATAAGCCAGAAAGAAGGTGGGGAACAATGAAGACACACACCAAACCAGGGGTTTCTCTTTGGGCCTTTTTTATGGCAGTGAAAGTTCATAGATGAAAAATGTTGTGTGAATGATATTAAAAATTTATACACAAAAGAAATGTACTCATAGTACGGAAGGGATCAATTGCTGTAGGAAATCAGCTTCTATCCATAAACAGTTTTTGTTATACTCTTCCTTTCTTTTTTTTTCATCTAGTCTTGTTTGCTTTGTACAAGTTCTCAAGGGAATGGACTGCTTCAACCCCAAAGGCAACTTTATTTCTCCGTTCTCTGTAAATAATAACGTCAGTGACACACTCACTAAATATTGAACATCTTGAAATTACTATGGTTGACAACAGTAACTGTCGGAAAACCAGTATTTCCTGCTTCATGGTAAGACATCTCTCTGAGTTCCATTTCCAAGCATTGTAACAGCCTGGTCATGGAGTATGTCTATGTTTCTATCTTACCACCTTGCCTGAAACTGGGCTGTTCCTTCTGATAAACCCTACACCTGAGGAAGAAATATGGGATTTGTGTGCTGGGTTGGATGGAGGTCACTGGCATTCTGTAAGAGTTACATCCGCTACAAAATGTTTCTAATCACAGTCAAATCTCTGCTAAATGTATATGTGATCTTTTATCTCGCCATCTTTGAAATCTTTTTTTCCCCAAGACTAACCATCTGGCTTCATTTCTAAAAGTTGATCAGCAAATATCTGGAGATATTTAGAGTCCCTAATCTTTTGTCTTCCTCTTTATCAGGTCTTTTGAGATCTCAGAATCCATGTTTAGTGTGTTAAGAATTAAAAAATACCAAGGTGTTGGGGTTTTTTTCCTCCAAACATTAGGAATGGTATGGGTTTCTCCTCCTCCATCCTCCTTTTTAATTAAAAATCTTAGGATCTTATAAAAGAGTTAAATTTTAATAAATATTTTCCTGTTATTTGTAGAATCTTCATTATTAAATACCCGGACACATTATTCTTTAAATTTTTTTCATAACACGTCTGAAAGATATTTAAGCACTGCTCTGGCACTATGGAGAATTGGGACTAAAAGTTATCCCTTTATTTTCTCTCTATAGCTTGAGCTCAGACTTCCCTGAATCCATATATTCTAGAGTTTACCTGTAGTCTGGAGACAGCTAGACTGCCTAGGGCCAGGGAACCCAAACACAAAATAAGACTAACTTGAACATGAACTCAACTCCCTGTGACAATGTGGAAGGCACTGCTCCCAGAAGTTGACAGTTGACATATTTGAAAAAGCTGTAGACGTGGTAATAAAATTACACCTGAAGCACTTAAAATGAGTTATTAACTGTTTTCTTCTCTTATCAGTATGCTACCCTGGAGAGCACAACCTATCTACTTAGGCATCTGAAGTCAGAAGTTGCACACAGGCTTTTACTACAGCCTAACCAACATATATCACCTAGCAGTAGTAGTACAATTATAATGATACCACCAGTAATATTCCAAGTAGTCCAAGCAGTAGTATTCCAAGTTATTAAAGAATAATTCTAGTAATATTAAAATTGTTATGTGAAAGCCTTCTAGTTTGCATCCATTTAACTGATGCTGTGCTCTCCATTCATCTGTCCCTGGCATCCTCAGTTGCCAGTTTGGTAAGCAGAGGGGACTGCAGCAAGACAGCAACAACCTGCACTGTCTCTTTAGAAGAGTTTGGTATCAGTGACACAAACTTCTTCCTTCTCCCAGTTTGAAAATATTTTTGAACACACACTGCTTATATGTCCTTTCTTCAGTGGTTCTTAATTGAAGTTTGGCTTTGCTCACCCATCCCCTATTAGCTGGAGCACCAGAGTATCCTCCTCCAGACCTAACCTACAGGTAGATTCTGCTTTGATTCCTCAGTGACTACACGGGTTAGACCTTTATCAGATACAGCACCAGCAATACTAAGCTAAAAACAAGTTTGGCAATACTCACCTTGCAGCAGCTAAAAGGCAGGGATCTGCAAGGATTCTGAGGGGCTTTATTCATCCACACTAATGCCTTTTATACACTTACAAGGGTTACAGTAATTCTCCATCAGCATAACAATCCCACGTTTCCTAACTGTAAACACACTTCCCTTTTGCCCTCACATGGCACTGGGCTTAACTCTTTATCACCCTTCCCATAATCAGCTGGTCACGAGTTTTCTCAGTACTTTGACTAAAGCTTGAGAACTTGTTCCACAGTCTGTCTTCCATTTCTAAACCATCTTCTTCCCATGTTACCTTACTATTGAGTAATTGTTTTCACAACTAAAACTACCTTTATCATCTCAACCCAAGACAAGTACATACAGCTCCTTAGACTCTCCACTGGTAGGTCAATACAAAGCCTTTGGCCTTTCACTAGTAATGATAGGGGAAAAGTGTTTACTGAGCTGCACAACAAAAAAGCATCTGTGTTGTCAGTACTGAAGCTACCACTATCTCAATTTCTGCTGTAGACTTTATCCGGAGCTGCTGTCATCTTGCCTGCACTTAGCAGCCTGAGACTGACCTGATGCCTCTGTAGATATCCTTGCAATTTCTGTTCCCATCAGAATCATCTGATGGTGTCTGAGACAGTCTCACAATGTAGAGACATGGTCTGAGCAAACACAGCACGGCGCTGTGCGGTGTGAAATTGGAAGCACAGGAAATGTGCTTCTAAAAAAAGTGTCCTCACGATTTTTCTTATGATTGTTTGTACTGCTGGTTGTCTTCAGTTCTGTTGTGTGTTTGCCTAGAAGAGTAATCTGCAAAAATCTACAGTTTTCCCTTATTGGTTCCAACCCGTGCACCTCTGGTGCAATGCTGATTTATTTGTCCCAATCTAAGGCACTGCATTAGCCTTCGTCCTGCTAAAGGGCTGGATGGCAGCTGGGGCACCATCTCAGAGCTCTGAGCTGTTCATGACAATGCTGATAAAAGAAGTGCATTTTGGTGTCCGAGGATTTTGGTGGGATGAACCCTGAGAGGCTCACTGAGATCTCCCAGTTAATGTGTGGTGGAGCAGAACGCTGGTCAGAGGTCTCCTAAACACTCAATGGCAAAGGAAACAACATCCTTTCCCTTGCTCAACTTCTTTTTTATTCAAAGCTGTGAACTTTTTGATTTGAGAGAGCCTCTCAAATTTACAGAGAGATGGAATTAGAAGAAAAAACAAGCCCTAATTCTCAGACTTATGATACAAATACTGATAAAAGTTGCAAGGCTCTGCTGTCTGCAAAAAAAATGGAGTAGATATTATGATGTGTTTTGGAAAAGCTGCAGTTTTTAGATGCTTCTGGGGGTTTTTGTGTGTTTCTTGTTTTTTTTGTTGCAGCTTTTTTCTTTTTTTTTTTTTTTAATTCAGTTTCACAGCAAACTATCTATTTTTACAAAATACCAACAGGAAATTATTTACTTCTTTAACCTGCACTTGTCTGTTTCCCTGAGACTTAATCATGTTAATAGATTTAGCTAGGAAAGAACAGGACATGTATTGAACAGCAGCATACACTTTGTTTGGTTTTAACTGTAGTTGCACCATGATTCTTCCCATTGCTGGCTGTTCTCTACTGCCACATTGACATTATCAAAATATTAATTTAAAGGAAGCAGAATGCACCAGAAATAAAACATTTCCAAGGGTTTCTGAATTAAAAAAAAAAACAAACGACGTGGTTGAATCACAGACAATATATGGACAGCCCTTAGAGAACCATATATATCTCCTTTTCCTCCAGCACACTGTAAATTAACTGTATATGATAAATTCTAATGGTCCATACTGGGAGAGCTCATGCTTAGTGTTTGTTTTACCCATTTCTCTTAATCTTTGGGCTTTTTGTCCCGTATTAGATTAGTGTTCTTTAAAGTCATTCTGAAGAACTCTTTTTCTACCTCTTTTTCTCTGCCTTTTCAGCATAAGATCTTTCCTTAGTGTTTCACACATTGAAACACAGAACTAGAACTTGGAAGATCAAAGAGGCTAAGAAAGATCAATATAAAATATTGTTCTGTGAGCAAGGAGCACTGTAACTTAATTCACAAACGACGTCAAGTTGGGTGGGAGTATTGATATGCCTGATGGTAGGAAGGCTCTAAAGAGGGACCTAGGCAGATTGAATCAATGGGTCAAGGCCAATTGTATGAGGTTTAACAAGGCTAAGTGTCAGGTCCTCACCTGGGTCACCACAACCCCATGAAATACTACAGGCTTGGAGAAGAGTGGCTGGAAAACTGCCCCGTGGCAAAGGACCTGAGGATGCTGGTTGACAGCCATCTGAATATGAGCCAGAAGTGCCCAGTTGGCCAAGAAGCCAAAAAGCATCCTGGCTTGTATCAGAAACAACGGGGCCAACAAGACCAGGGAAGTGATTATCCACTTGTATGTCTCACTAGTGAGGTCACGCTGTGAATACTGTGTTCAGTTTTGGGGCCTGCACTAAAAGAAAGGTATTGAGGTGCTGTAACAAAGTGGGTGGTGGTCTCTTCTCCCATGTAACAAGTGAGAGAATGAGAGGAAATGGCCTCAAATTGCTCTGAGAGAGGCTTAAACTAGATATTAGGAAATATTACTTCATTGAAAGGGTTGTCAAGAATCGGAACATGCTGCCCAGGGTGTTGTCACCATCCCTTGAGGTAATTAAATCTCACATGATTTAGTGGTAGACTTGGCAGTATTAGGTTTATGGTTGGACTCAATGACCTGAAAGGTCTTTTCCAACATAAATCAGGTTATCATTCTGTGATTCTAGTTGACTCAAATACATGGTTTACTAAGTCTTGTGCTAATTATCAAAATACCTTAAAAATTACTGGATTTAAATCCTATGTGAAGAATACCATAGATGAGTCTCTGTAACATCATAAAGCTTGTGAGAAGCTTTATGTAAAATCTACTAGAAATGGCAAAGACTGTAGTATATATATCACCATGAGTTGGTGAGAAAAAAATCACAGTTTGAAAAAATACATGTGCTTGCTCTAGAGATTAATGCTTGTAAAGATGGAAAATCCTAATATATATTAGGCAATAAGTTTCCTAGACTTCCAAGCTGTTCCATCATTGTTCAAGCAACCAAGTAATTTAAATAGAAACCTTTTGTTTGGAGCCAAATAGATTACAGGCAATTTTATCTCAAATAACAAATATGTCTGTGCTGTTATGAATCCTATTAGAAGGGTCTACACTGAGTTTTAGAAACAATATTGCAGTAATCCCACTTAAATTGACAATTAAAGTGTTTTTTGCTTATGGCTGGCTTCAGACACGCTGTGCAATTTACTAAGTAAGAGGAAAAATGCCATTTACTATATGCAAATTTCCTTTAGCATAAATTAAATATTAGAATTCTTTGCCAATTTACATTTACAACTATGGGAAAGACCATTAGTGAGATTTTCTTAGAGCACTACAGTCTTGCACATTATTTCTGGAACTATTCTATGTAGTGTCAGAATTACAGCACAAATACTTATGCACAGCTTTCCAATATGCTATAAAAATAAACATGGGCTGATTTGATGTACCAATGAGTAAATTAAGGAAGACTTGAGAGTAACGAAGTTACTCTACAGAGGCAATGAGACTCATGTCTTTGCAATGAAGTAAAACAGAGGAATGTAAAATTTAACTGTTTCGCATAAAAATGTTTCCACAGTGGAAGGAGAGCTCTTTGTGAAAACAGCCTCATGCATCCAAATGTCATATAACCATTGCTTCCTAAATTCACCATTTCTAGGATTGAGAGTTTCTGATCAGGAATTTATGTGTTCCTTAGGGTCAGTCCAGAGATGGTAAATCCCTTATGGAATTGTAGAGGATTGCAGCACATAAAAAAAATTGAATGATTAAACATTATAGACAGTTTCTGATTTACAGAGTAACATGAAGAATAATTCTCTCTGACATGGAGGAATTAGGAGTTAACTGTTCCAGAAATTAATATAATAGCCATGTTAAAGTTATCACAAAAGAAATTAATAAGGATCACTGTTAGGAACTTGGTTCACAAAAACCGCTGTTGCGCAGTAGTTTTCTGTTCTTACTGCAGGAGCTAAATCTGAGTCTTTCCTGCAGATCTAATGGAAATGGCATTTCCATGGCCTTGTATGGTTTTTCCTGCAGAACAATTTCAAGAAAATTTGAGCTGAAAACTCTGAATGAGAAATTTATGGTTTATGTGAACATATTTTCACCTTCTACAGTTTTTTCTTCCCATTAAACAATCCGAAAATTTATATTACCTGATGGAGAATACATTTCTGTGGATTATTCAGGCATTTACCAATATTTTACCTTTAACACATTTTTGTAATCTGTTTTACTAACCTCTCAGAACATCATTGTCATGAGAACAGCTTGGTAAGAAATATATGAACTGTTTTCTTAAAGAAAACCACAAACCACTCCATTTATACAACCTATTTGTTACAGTATAGGGAAGTTAATCATAATGATTATTCACAGGGCATTGCCACTTATTCAGACTATATTAAAATCTTTGCATAGATTTCATTTTAACAAATCATTAAATATTTTTCAGAAGCATTAATTAGGGAAAGTAAATTGAATTCTGTCTTCAGTCATTGAAGAGATAAGAGCACTCTCCAAAGAAGATTCCACACTGGGGGCTTTCCAATGAGATTTCTTATTTTCAAGTTTTTCTGTGTAGCAGTAACCAGGAAACTTCCTTGTTACCTACATTACAGTAACATTTTTTCTGTAAGAAATTGTGTTTCTATGTCTACAGAATTCATTGTCATGTGGCTTGTGTAGGCATTAATCCTTTGCCCTATCATCATAGCATTGCATGTGTGTTAATTAGTCTTTCCTGATTTCATCTTGTGCTGTTTGTAAGTCAGGTATATGTCCCGTAACTCCAGTTCAAACCCACTCAGAGCTAAGTGAAGGACATGTCCTATGCCATTGCATCCAGCGAGGAAAAATACCTTTGAAATTCTTGTGACACCATAAACTAATCTCCAAAGACAGAAGCATTAAGTAGTTCATTAAGTGTGTGCTGTGCTCACTAAGCGTTGCTCTCTATTGTAGCAGGATGCTGAGATGCACCACAGGGTATACATTTACCTACGCAGCTGTTGAGCAGGTTTGTCATTTCCTTGCAGACGTAGGAGTGACAGTGCAGGTGCTAATCAGGCCTGTGGGTTTGAATAGGATAACAGTTGGCTCATCTGCTGCAACCTGACAGCTGAAATTGCTCAAAGAGTTTCAGGCCCTAACAGAGCAGCACATTGCCAAGAGAGTGCTCTGGTTGCATTTATCTGCCAGTCTGCTTGGGGACCACGCTGTTGCTTTTTCAAACTGCACGGAGAGCATGAAAACATTGTGTTTGTATCCTAGTCAGGTTCTGCTTCTTACAAAACAGCTCTGAGGGAACTTGGCACTGCAAAAGAGTTGACCTAAGGTAGCTTACTTGTAACTCATTGTATGTTCCTGGTGGATGAGAAAAATAGCAAGCTCCAAAGCACCAAGAGACAATGAATTCTTGTAAATATGACAAACTGTTTTTGTAATGGAGCATTTCTACTGGGAGGTGCTGGCTTTGACTGCTCCATGATTTGCTGTGCACTTTTCAATGCTTAAATATCAGAGGCTCTCAGCTTTGAGGTTTCAATTTGAAATTCAAAAGTCCAGATTCTGCTTTCCTGTTCTGTCACTTAACTCTATGTTATTGTATTTCTGCTGACTTCTTTAACTCTTGGGATACGAACACCATTTCTCATGATGATTACAAGCACCAGGATCTGGCTTCTCTTTCTTTGTAAAGAGCAGCATATGTTTGGGTCCATGCATGCATTCTAGTTTGGGAATTTTCTGATCTCTCAATATGCCAATAATATCTCTGTGATGCTGCCTAATATTTAAGGCACAGGACTACGTTCAATAAAATTCAGTACTAAAATTCTGAAATGTTCTCAAAGGTTGTTGACAAAGGAAGCCAAGTTAAGCTCAGCAATATTACATTAGGCTAACACATACCTGCAGATCTGGCTTAGTAAAGCTAAATATTTTAAATGAGATTTATCTCAGTCAACTTTTATCCTCTAAAGCATGAGTGTCCAGTCGAAGCTAAACTAAGGATATTCAGAGGGCAATTCATATTTTATTTCCTAGAAAATCACCCTGTAGGGTATAATTCATGTTGGCCGAGTTTGACAATGTAAGATACTAGAAACACGATCACAGCAGATAAGGATCTTGTAGCTTCAGAAACCAGGGTGAAATTATTATTGCCAGCTTCTTTATTCTCCAACTTCTACAAGCATGTCTAGGTCAACCACTTCAAGAGAGAAAATAATAGTGTTAGTCCCAGGTGGAGCATTTTCTGCAAAAACAACAGGTGCAAAACCAACTTTAAAATTCCTGGCTTCTTTATGCTTTTGTCTCCATGATTCAGATTATTAACACATTTGCCAGCAAAATGTCCTAATAAACGACATGAGTCTTCAAATACAGAATTGCACAGAGTAAGGAAAAGTAAATAAGAAAAAAAATTGAGTGCAAAGTAAGAAACAGAAGCAGGATTATAATATTCAAAAGCCATTTTTTTTCTTCTCACTTTTTTATCTATGTGACATGGAAAAAATATGAGGCTTCTTTTTTTCAAATGAAGTATTGACTGGGAAATACTGTAATTTTCAGTCACCCTTCTGGTCCACCATAAGTGTTATAAGTGGCTATTTGCACTGCTATTTTATTATAAATTCAGGTTGAAAACAAAGAACACTATCTTGGGAAAAAATGAAGTAGGAAACTGAAACCTTCTCTAAGTCTAGAAAGACAAAGAAACATGAATTGGTAACACTTCCTCCATTAGATATTTTGATTTTTCAACACAGCATAATCTATTTTAATATTTTTAACACTTCAGTATGCATTTCATTCATCTTCTGTGGGATACCAGGCTCTTCTCTCATCCCTTCCTCCCTTCCCCCTCTCTCTCTTCATATTCCTCTCCCTTCCTTTTTTCCTCTCTCTTTTACTTCTCACAGTGCTGGGATATTGCAGGCAGATATTTCTGTAACTGTGTTTGTGTTTTTATGGTTATGGTTTTGATTTTGATACTTATTTTCATAAAGTACCTAATTTTCAACTTTCTTGTATTTTCCCGAAGAATGATAACTTATTTTATGATATTATTCAGATTAGCAGACTTCTACTCCAACATTAGATCTCCTATAACAAATTTATAATTAAAAAAAAAAAATCACCATGGAATTATCATTTCGGAATGTTGAATGGATCTTTCTTGGTATACCTTTTCTATGGTGTGGAATAAGGTGGCCATGAGACCTGCCTATGAAATCTGACTGCAGGACTAATATATTAGAGTACATCATTTAGGGCAAATGCAACCAAGTTGTTTATAGAATTGCAAATAATTTGTGGTGGTGGGTTGATTGTTTTGGTTTTTTTTGTTGTTTGTTTTTTTTTTTTTTTTTTTTTTTGAATAGCTAAGAGAAGAAGGAAATAAAGTTATATTAAAAAAATACATCAGAAGAAGCTTTCAGTGTCTTTCAGGTTATTAAAGATAGCTTCTCCTACTTTAGAATATATTCATTTTCCATATGTAAAGAACAATAATATAAGATTTACAGTCTTTCACTAAGATAGATACATTTGTGTGATATGCATCATGTACTCAGGATGGGATTGTAACACTCATGAGAAGCTCCCACAAATTTTCTATACTAGATGGAAGGGACTGCACAGAGTATATTAGTCAAGTGGCATGATATTTCTCATTATTTTAAACAAAGATGGATTTAATAATTTTGTTTATCAAACTGAAAGACGAAAATCAGCTGTGTAGCTCTACACATGATTAATTCACTTCTGCTGAGTTAAAGTGTAGAAGTCTTCCTTACCAGATGTCTTATTCTTGGCATCTTCATGAAAATGCAATATACCAAGCAAGAGATTTAATTTATATTTAATAATTTGAGTCCTTAGAGCCAAAAAATAGAAGTTTCAGACAGGAGTCAGTTGGTCCTTAAATGTTACAGCACCTGAAATTATTGTAACAGATGAGGATGTGACAGGTATAGTCTGCCCATAGCAACTGGTATCTTCTCCAAGTTACAAAGCAACTCCTCTCCCATTTCTGCCAACAAACTTCCACAGCACTGACAGCAGAGATTTTCTGCATCCAGTATGTCAGCTTGGCCCAGACTGAACTGTAGTAGCCAAACACCTGAAAATGTCAATTTTCAGTGCCACAAAAAGTGTGCCTTCACTTGCTAATGTGCTGCCTCTAACACAAGCCAATTTCCAAAGCTGGCAAAGAGATCAGCCTCCAACTATCTATATATTATAAATTTGGAGAGTGAAAGAATGGAAGAAATAAATGCTATAATCCAGGTAGGAAGTCTGTAAAGAAAGAGTTGTGTGGATCCTCAAGTCTTATGCATGTGATGAAGAGAGGGCAGATGATCTTATTTCCCCGATACTCTGGAAAGTAGTGAATAATAAGAAAACTGGTAGATTAAAAAAATCTGTAGCCATCTGTTCTTTCCTCCATTTTTTTCATGCATACAAGCACTAGGTCAAAATGCAGTTTTTAGACATATACTATAATTTCATTTTCAAAATGTTAAGTGGTGAGAGAAGAGTCCACCACTTTTCCAAAGAGTTCTCCAGTGTTTATTTATCACTGCTGCCTAGTATGGTGTATTATTTCCAGTTTCAATTTGTCTTGTGTAGAAAGAGAAAAAAACCCAGACAAAACAGACACTGGGATATCTTAAGTATTGTCATCAGAGCTGAAAATTCTACTAACAAGAATCTTGACTATGAATAAATTTAGACAAAAAAGTAGAACTAGGTTTCCAACTATCAGGGGAGTGATATGCTGCTACTTTTTATATATCCAGCATCATACTGTTCTTGAGTGTTTCTTGTGAAATATAATGACCCCAAATTCATCTCTGACTCACTGCTTTTGAAGACCGAGTTCTATAGTGTAGACACAACCTTTACCATTCCAAGATTTTTTTTTTTTACTTACAAAATAATTTGTTGGACTTTGTAAATCACACTATGGCATTACCTTTTCTTCCTTACTATTTTTATACCCTAGCAAGATTTAAAAACTGGTCCATAAAAACAATATTTTTTTCTTAACTGCTGGTAAATATATTGAATGTTTTTGTGTTAGCCACCAGACAAGGAGTCCCATGGGAAAAACAGATCAACATTTCCTCCTAGGTACTTGGTATAGACATTTGTTCTCTTGTCATTGTCCATTCCTACTCAGAAAAGCACTTACACATATGTTTCAGTTCACAGCTGCTCAGTTGTTAATTCCTGGAAAATGACAGAGACATAGAACAAAACAAATTATTCGGAAGCATCTTGGGGGAAGGAGCGGGAAGGGAGGGGAAGAAAAGAAAACAAGAAAACACAAAAAACCCACCACTAACAAAAGAAACAAGGAGAGGATATTCAGCATGGATTGGTCAAGAATAAACTCTCTAAGAACTACAAACACTGTAAAAATTATTCCTTTCTGTGATATGGCAACAGGCCTCACATATAGGGCAGAAACAGTGAGTGTCATCTCTTGTGGTTGCAATGGGTCATTTGATAGGGAATGATGTATTCACTGAGAGGATAAAACAAATCTTACAGATCTGGAATATTAGACAAAAAAGAGAATTCTAAAGAGGAAAGGACTTGCTTTATGCTCTGGAGTATGGTTCCAGTTGTGAGCAGTCCTATTGTCCTAAGATTGTTTTTGGTGCTTACAGTTCTTTTATTCACAGATGTGGTCTTCAAACAAGCCCATCTGAAATGCATTGCTAAATATTCCCCATGAAAGACAATGACACATTCTCATAAAAAGAGAGACTAAGTTTTCATTCCTTCCATTTTCTAATTAACCTCTGAGGGCTTGGACACCCCCCCCACACACACACACAAAATGATTCCTCTTTATGGGAATATATACTTTTTTTTTAATGCATTTTGACTTGGAAAATTAGCGACTAGACCAGACTCCTTTAGTAGATTATATATGTCATTTTCATGCCCATTAAGTGTCATGCTATTGTACAAAAATTGACTTTCCTAGCTCTTCTTGTTTTATAACCTTTCACTGCTACATTGGCAGAAAGATCTGGTTTAGATATTAAATATTTTGCTTTTTTTCTGCAAATACCAAACCAATATGGTTTTCTCCTAGAAGAAGATACGTAATAAAATAATGTGTAATATCAATGTATTATTTTTCTAAGGCTATTTCCTTTGAATCAGTTCTCACAGACCCTTTAAAAATCCTGATTGTAAGGGACTCTAATCACTGTTCATTGAGACAATCATCACTCAAAATTACCATGGGTTCCTGTCTTGCGTTTGTAATATTAATCACACTTCAGTTGTTTCACGTGTTTAGGCTGATTCAAGCTAGGACATTTGTGCATGTATAGGATTCTCCTGCATAGCATGGAGTTCCTTAACAAATGTCAATATTACCCATTGTTTACTAAGAGAGGTTCTAAGAATTGGACATGGACTGTATTCAAGCAATGCCAAAAGCAAATGGATGTGGTAATGGATGTGCGCTCCTCCAGATTTGGTGGCCATTTTGCCTAATGGAAAGGGAGATTAATATTTGTTCTTCTATGAACAAATACCAAGAAGGCTAGAAGAACTTTCTACCAGGGGTCTAGAAATCTCCAGATTATAATAAAGATATTTTTATAATAACTGACATTTTATTGATTATTAATAATAGTAGACTGTTCTTGTCCCTGGCCTCCAAGCTGTAGTCTCATTTTCTACATGATATATCCTTTTATTTCTAGAAGGCTATTCCAATTATTTTTCCCTTTTCTCTTCAAAGATTCTTTATATTCTTTTCAGTCTCCTCCTCTTCCCATACTTCAATGAATACAACATAGAAGGATTTTCTTCTCAAGACTAAAGAGGAAATAAAATGCTGTGTGAATCATTGAAGCATAACACAGAAAGCTATGGTTGCCAGCTCCTTTGGGGAGTGGGAGAGGAGGAGGAAGGAAGACTTGCTGTATTTTATAGCACAGTATATTTCTGAAATCACAGCAAATTAATTTTGCTTTAGGGTCAGCAGGTGTAAGGACAGTCTTTGTTAGTTTAAGACTGTCAACCATACAGATTCAGTGTAACTGCCAGTGTTTCAAAGCTATGTTTTTGTTGTTGTTTTTTTTTTCTTCCTAATTAATTTTTATTTCCCCTTTCTGGAAGAGGGTTGAACATAAATAATTAAGCCTTTCAACTTACACCTTTATGCAGCTGGCATACCATTCTTTAAAATACCTTCAGAGGGGTGTGAAACACATGCTAGATTTCTTCTACAGACTAACAATAAAGTTTTTTAAAATGTTACTTTATTTTTATCCTTATCAATACAATAACTAAAATAAATAAAAATATAGTCATCTCCTTGGAGCTTTCTTATAAACAACCAGGGCTGGGGGGTAGCATGGTGTGGTACTGAACAGAATTAAATCGTTTAGTCTTAAAATACCCTGGAAATTGTTTGGAAACTGGAAAAGACTTGGAAAGAGAGTAGAATCCAATAGACTTCATAGATAGAAAATTTCATTCCTGTGTTCCTCTAGAAGCCATAGGTCTTTATCCTCTCCAGATCCCCTGATAGTAATTAGAGCTAAGTGCTGGTTCATTCAAAACAGAAGCAGAAAAAGAAGGGTTTGAAAATGAACAAACAGCAAATATTTGTGAAAGTTTAATTACCACTGTGGATGCTTATTTCGTTTCACTAATTGTGGAGAGCAGGACTAATTCTTTTCGTACTCATTACTGGTGTCAGTCAAGAAAAATTGTTGCATCAGCAGATTAAACCTAACATAAAAGAAAAACGAGTGAAAATTCTGGACATGCATGAAACCTGAGGGAAGGGGTATCGTCCAGAGTGACCTAGACAAGCTTGAGAAGTAAGCCTATGAGGATCAACATGAGGGAAAGTAAGCCCATGAGGTTCAACAAGGTAAGGTGCAAGGGTCTTCATCTGCATTGGGGCAACCCCCAGAGTCACTGCAGGCTGAAGGGGCTGAGGGTAGGCCTGAATGGGTGAACGAAAACTGGACACGAGCCAGCAATGTGC